>JAOTQR010077683.1:0-44534 GCA_025774065.1 Solanum ossicruentum | reverse complement strand
TGTGTAAACCAATATGTAGGCATGTCTCGTACTTTAGACACCGTGGCCCCAACGGCCTAGCTTTAAGCATCTCCTTTAAACTTGTTAAAACCGTATATCTCCTTAGAAGCATGCCAAACATAGATGTCACGTAATGCAAAACGGTTAGATATAAGTTGGTTCTCCCGAGCCTATTCAGCAACGGGTGCCAGTCCGCCCTAACCAGACTTTGGGGCGTGACAAACCCTAAGTGAGGTGGTGCGAAAATATCTCGTCGAAATCTGATGGAGGCAGATAGAATTGGTGTCAGAATTATAGATGTTAAAGTGTGGGAAAACTTTTGTGAGAAGGAACCATTAAAAATAAGGGAAATATGGGGTCAAATGAATATATCCAACCGAGTTGACTTTAAACATTCTACAGATTGGGTGTATGAGACCCTGACTATGAGTCGTAGGACATCTTAGGACTCGTAGGTCCTAGTCTCATAGCCAACCTCAACACTTAGAAAAATCAGAGTTCATACTTAGGCATTATCAACCACACTTACGGATCGTAAGGTTGGCTCGTAGTGTCTGTGCCAACTTTAAGTCGTTATTATTTCTCTTTACAATGCATGACTACGAGTCGTAGGCCTGCTTGTAGAGGCTGCTCCACATGCAATTTTCTTCAACTAGCTCTTAACTTATGCCTCCAGACCAAACTTCAAAATATACAATTGTCTAGAACAATACAATTGATCCAATGTCTCAACATATCAAAACAAGCATCAAACTACTACCTAACAATTCAACTATCCAATTTAAACTTAAACAAACCAAAAACATGAAAGATACTTGGGTTGCCTCCCAAGAAGCACCTTTTTTAACATCGTGGCTCGACTTAGACATTCATGATTACTCAGACTTCCTAATGGTTTGAAACTCCTTTATCACCATTTCTTACATTTCACCTTTGATCACCTTGCATATGTTCCAATTGTATAGAAACAAGATCAAACTTGTCATCAAGTCATTGGATTGCCAACGGTTGTTGGTCTACTTTATAGCTTACCTTGATGATGTCAAATTTGATTTCACGCATCATGTCCTCTTGTGTGTCCATTCTTTTGATCAATTTTTCGAACATGCCTTCGATCCTAGACGATTCCCCCACAATGCACTATTGATACGGTAGCTTGATCCAGGGGCTAGCACAATTCTCTACTCTTTGGCCAGGATGATTCCCCGATGTGTTAGTGGGTAGCTAGGTTCTCCTAAAATGGTTGGTATATCTGACAAACGGCAGAAAACTTGTCCATATATTCAAAACTTCAGCAAATGATTTTTGCAGAAATGTTCAACAATCTCCTCCAGACAGAGCATCAACTTGAGCTTGCTATGTGTAGTTTAGTGCATGATAGAAACTCACCACTAGTACATCATCTGGAATTCCATGATTTTGGGCCTTCTCCACCAATCCTTTATACTATTCCCAATTTGCACTTAACGAACCATCAGGGACCCACCTTAAGTTGACGATGTGATCATGTTGTTAGTGCTTATTCAGTTTGTCATAGAAAGTTACTATGGACACTTGTTGCACCTCTCTCCAATAAGTGCACACATCTTCAGGAAGCATGAAGCACCACTTCGCTACATCACATCCAAGGGTCATTGGAAAGACCTGTAGGGCTATCGTGTCCAAGGCTAGATGGCATGCTCCCATAGCTTCTCTACATATCTGTGATAACCTTTGTAGATGGACATGAGGGTTTTCAGATTGCTGACCATAGAATAGCACCGTTCTCTGTAATGATTGAAGTAGATCACTGGTGATAAAAATTTGTTCCCCAGCCATTTCTTGGTATCTTGTTGGAGATTTATATCTGGCTGAGGCAAAAGTGAAGCCTATATAATTTTCCTGTACAAAGAGAGATAACAAAACAAAAGAGAATTCCCTTGAATTAAAAGATAAGAGAATTTAGAAATTAATAAGAGAATTTAAAAATTAATACTTGAATTAACTAATAGTAAAATCAAGTAAAGAACCTGGCCGTATGCTCCGACAACTGCGCCATAATTTTTTATGTTCACGCTCCAATAACAAAGCGATCACAGTCAACAATAAACCTAAGCAGTGTTTAGGGTTGAATTCACAGGAATTATGGTGCTTGACAATGGAGATCCACTATCAATCATTTCAAGCATCTCCAAAGGGGGGGAGGGTTTTGATTCAAAAATAAAAGTAAAATAACACTACACTAATTATGCCGGGAGACACTCAAATTTAGGGATAACTTGGGAATTGTGTTCCCCATGATTCATTGACTCAATTACCCTAGACAACATAACCCTAATTGGGAATTTGCATGCAGGATAGTAACTTAGATTCTTCCAGTCCTCTTGTGAAGGTTGAAGGTCAAATTTCACCATTGGTCGGCAACCATGGTTTGCCAACTTATCGTTACCCATTGCTCAGTGAACCTCCCCTTGGTCAGGTTTGGTTGATTAGACGAGAAATTGAATCCTGTCATCTACTTCCTTTTTCCTATTTATCACTACCTTGGTCGGGATCGTGATAGTAGGTGGGGTTTGGTGTTGGACATTACCAAACATTAATCAAAATGAAGGGAAATAAATAATACATGCAAAATCCCAATCAAAGAAATGCAAAGAGTCTAGGTTATTTCAAGTCAACTACTCTTGGTTCCCATAACCCCAATTGTGGGTGCTTAGCTATGCATGGCTAAGGCAAAAACAACAACAATGAAAATAAATGACATAATTGAGAGTTTACCCAAAATAATAAAGAACAAGAACACCTCAAATTGCAAACCACAAGCTTGGATTAATAGAGAATGAGTACAATGTGATTTTTGCAATCCCCAAAAATGGGTCTTCAAATTTAAAATCTACGCTAAACCCTAGAAATATTCTACAGAGAATATCAAAAGTGTGGAATATATGATCCAAAGTCTAGTCTCCCTTTAAAAAACCGTATCGTTAAGTATTTATACTATTTACAAATTCACCCTAAAACTTAAATAGAAAAGATAGTTGGCAGCAGGTACGTCGCGCAGGCACGACTCGTAGGGTGACCTACGAGTCATTATTAGGGTTTCATGGCCAGCTTCTGGTATTTTGTACTTGACATCTATGACCCACTATTATGAGTCATTGCTTGGGCTATGACTCATACGCTTCTCTTGTAGTCTAGGCTTTTAATTTTTGATCCAAAATTTAAGCTCACTGTTTTTTGCTACGATCCTGCCTATACGAGAAGTAGTGAGTCCTATAACTCGTAGAGTGGCCTCGTAGGGCTGACCTCCATTTAGCAGATTCTTGAGTTTGCTCACTGTTTCTTGCTATGAGAGCACCCTATGACTTGTAGTTTGGACTACAACTCATAGGATGGCTCGTATGTCCTGCACTTCAGCAAAATCTACAATTTTCTCTTAAAATCATGCCAACCTATCTTTTCTGCAAAAACAACATAGAAACACATAAAAACCATAAAAAGTCATATTATGAACTTGCAAAATCCCTTGTTTTAGACATCAAATATCCCGTATTTTGGCAGCACATCAAGAGAGCACTTAGATATAATGACAACGACTATAAGGAGGCACCTAGATATGATTACTATGGCTATAAGAAAGATGCTTACTATGTCAAGGATCAGGTGGGGAGTTTTGTACCAATGTCTAAAGTTCCTATTAGGATAATTGGTACCAAGGTCAAGGGAACCAAGATTTAAACTATAACATAGATAACAAGTACATTCGTGACAACAACTTCAATAGGAGTGTGTATTATGATCAAAATTGTTCACAGGATAGAGATAGTGATTTGGGTATGAAATGATAACTTTAAGAAGAAGAGGAGTGGTGTGCACACGCCACAAAGAAATCAATATGAAAGGTATAGAAATTCTTAAAAAAAGGTTGATGCATAAGATAAGACTCACAAAGAGATGAAATCAGATATTTTTGGGATTCACCGGAGGATAGGGTCACATAAGGTAGCTATTAAGAAATTGGAGCAATAATTTAGCCAAATGTTACAGCCTTGAACCAACACTAGAAAGGTATACTTTTTGTGTAGAAAGCATATATGATCTGTAATGCAAACTATCGATCTGCCACTGCTGATTATGTTAGAGTATAAGCCCAAAGAGAATGATGAGGTGAAAAAGGTAGAAACCCCATCTAAAGAGAGAGATCATGATCCAAAATACACAGAGGAGAAGGAGTAGATAGTCCCAAAAGCTCCAACTCCTATTAAAAGACCTCCAACTCCTTTCCATCAGAGGTTGAAGAGGGCAAATTTCAAAATTTCATCTTTATAATGATGCAGTTGTCCATAAATCTCCCTCTTATTAAAGTATAAAGAAGATGCCAGGATATGCAAAGTTCATGAAGGACCTATTATGAAGAAAATGACAGTGAGCTTAAAATTTGCCAATAATGTCCATCATTGTAGTACCATAAATATTAGATCTCTTGTGCAAAAGAATGAAGATCCTGGGGCATTTACCATCCTTTGAACCATTGGAGTATTCAATTTTGTAAAGTCTTTGTGTGACCTCAGTGCCAGCATCAACTTGATGCCTCTTGCAGTGTACAAATAGTTGACTGGTCTTAGAAGCCCCCACTCTGACTATAATATGGTTACTCATGGCAAATCCTACAATAAAAACTTTTGTGTACATTCTATATGATCTTTTAGTTTGGGTTGAAAACTTATTATTCCTAGCAGACTTTGTCATCCTTTATTCAAAATTTCACATTTTTTTATCCCAAATTCATATTACATGCACTCTCAGCCATGGAAAGATATAGGAGCATATAGAAGAGATTTTTCATCACATTTGGAAGGAAAGAATTCTAGGGATGGATGAGGATTGAAAAACAAGTATTCTACAATTTCGTATAGGGATTGAAAAGTGTGAGCTTCCATTGTAAAATCTTTTACTCACTCTTACTTTTGTGCTTTGCAATTCATAAATTGTAGATGTAATGAGATTTGGATTTGGATTTATATGTGGGTATTGATTTAAACTCTTGCTTTTATATATTCTTGCAAATCAAGTGGATTTCTCCCTTAATTGCTTCAATTGTGCTTAACTGATTTATGGGTTCATGCTTACTTTCATTTATAATTGATGATTTGAGGTCGTGAACTTGAATCTAGCTTAAATCTTTGGTTATTTCATGAAAGGGAGTAATCGAAGTGGAGGTTTTGTGTGATAGTCATGGGTTTATACTAAATTGGTCGAATTCCCAACTTAGGGTTCAATTTAATAAGGTTTTAGGAAGGTTTTCTAATCAATTATGTAGGTTTCAATAAGGTCCTAATGCGAGTTGGCATATGAAACCTTATTGAGTTCATATAGAACACTACTTTTGTCCGGTTGGAGATTGTAGTTACAAATAATCTAGCCTAACAATAGAGATTGTATGACGCTACGTGTAATGGATGGTTTGGGTTCAAATTGATTTCTTGTTTGCCCTTATCCTTTGATCCCTTGCTTGACATATTCTTGCCCTAGTTCTTTATTTCCTTAATTTTAGTTGGTAGCTTAATTTTCTCTTTTCTTGATAATTGTTGTGTTTGTTGTTCAAATTCAAACTAGTATCTCGTAGTCCTTAGTTATCTCAATTGTCCTTAAATTATTCCCTACAGAATAGCCCCGACTCCAATTATGTAATTATGCTGACGATGACCGTCATATCTCTTATTGATTTTTAAGTATGATTGAGCGACATAAAAATGGCACTATTGCCAAGGAAATATTGGTGTATTGGGTTGATTTAGAACAAGTAGTTTACTAGTCTTAATTCAACTTGTGAATATTTCTTTGTTCTTTTTGTGTTTTTGTTACACGACTACTAGTAATGGAATATTTCTTGGTGGTTGTGAGCACCTATGACCTTGTCCCCTATGTAGAGGACTTCATGGTGAGCAAATTTGTGTTGAGAGCATTGATGTCGCCCAAACTACACCTCCCTTTGAAGGTATAAGTGGTCATTGTCAAAATATATAACCTAACTAACGTTAGAGTCGATCCCATAAGGAATATGGTCAAGACCTGGAGTAATTACCAGCAATTCAGATGAATTAACCTACTTATTTCTCAAAATGGGGCTTTGTAATTACGGTAAGTAAACCTAAACTAAAAGCAAGTGTTGTGAAATCAGTAAGAGAAGTAACTAGGGTATTTTATTCCCTATGAATTCCTAACTTAGTATCGCTAGATAATCGTAATATTTTCTAGTCTATAACATGCAAAACAGGTAAGTTAAGTTTACCAAACCCATTGATCCAGGCGAAAGGTAAATTTCAATACCTGATTTGATCCACCGCAGTGTGACATTACTAACCCTTACCTTTTGTTCTAGTACAACCATCCCTTGATCTGGTTAGGTTGATTAGACAAGAGAGATCACATCGAATCCTGTTAATTATTCCCTTATCTCAATCATTACCACCTTGATCTAGAAAGTAAGAATTAGGAGAGTTCTATCGTTGGCCACCATTAAAAAGCATTCTAAACAAAAGGATAATTAATACATGCATACACACTAAACAAGAATTACAGATTATCCAATTTTACCTTGTTAGTTGTTAATAGTTCCCACAACCCTAGTTGTGGATTTAGTTATGCATGATCATTGTAGATGAGAAAATCATATTATGGAATAGCATAATTAAACACTTACAATGATGAATTTAAGAACAAGAAATCCAACATTCTGCACAAGAAATCCCAACGTAATAATCTCATTGTAAAAAAAATGTAGTTCTCAAAGTGTTTTTGTCCTCTCTCGTGCCTCTCCCTTAGAAAAAACTAAAAACAACCTATTTATAATAAGTAAAATACAAATCCAAAATGAAATAAGAAAACTGAATTCGACAGCTTCTACGGACAAGGTTACGGGCTGTATGTGAAACCATGACCAGTACTTGGGCTTCGTGCTTGCACTTTCTATAATCAGGCATTAGCTTCATGAGACCTTATTACAGGCCATCTTTTGACTTAGGACTCATAGAGAATTTCGTCTGCTAACTTCTATGAAAATCTTCAAAATCTTGATCCTCCAGGCACAACCTTATCCATGACCAGTCTTCAGACTTACGACTCATAAGTGGCTTCGTCTGACAATACTTCAGCGTTTAACATGTGCTCTGATCTTCAATCAACGAAAGCACCTATGGCCTTTGAATGTAACATCTGAAACTTGACCCTTCACTGGATCTGACTCATCAAACCAACTTACGACTTGTGGATTAAGCCACAGCCCGTATTGTTGTCAGTAAAACCATCTTGAAAGCTACTTTATCAACAAGCTCTATCACCAGAAACTTCAATTCTACAAAACTTTGCCAAAAATCATATTAAATCATGTAATCTTGCAAAATCAACATAAAAACACATCAAACCCACTAACATCACTTTGAGAACACACAAAATTCCAAGTTCTAAGCATCAACAAGTGTTGTATTTTAGCAGCACATTAACACAACCAACTTAAAATTATTGCTTGTCCTCAAGCGATGAGCTCAATCTACATAAGCAGTATAGCAACACACAGACCTTAATCTAATGGCATACATCATCTCTAAATCAACCACATATGCCCAAACAAACACATTGGTGCTTACAAAAAGTCATCTATCAAACCAATACGGATCATTATATATGACAGTGCAACTATGATATGCAAGGTAACCATAAATAAGTCACAATCACTGAAATAGCCTAGAACCAAAAGTATACTCAAATGCTCTCAGAAAAAGAAGTCCTATACCTTGCTCATGATAGTATTTTCAAATTCAATTCATGGGACTAAAAAAACAACTTATACTCACAATGGATATTAAAATACTAAACTCAATACCATATACTTGCCCCTGGATCATGACCATGACTTTTGACTACTTGGACTAGGATCACTATAGGATTTTCTTAGCTTGTAACGTAGGCTTAGGGGGACTTGGTATGATGTTTTAGGAACATAATGCTCATAGCCCTCCTTGACACTGCATCATTCTATACTTTTGCCTTATCAACACTGATATTTTCAAATCATTCTCCCCTTCTCCTGTTCCAAACCTCTTTAGGTGCCTTATTAAGAATTTTAAGCTCTTTGCCTTTTGTTTTTTACATTATTTCTCTTTTTAACTCATTATATAGGTATTTATACACTATTTCACACCCAAGACATTTTTCCTTTTTCATGTATCACTAGCTTCCAGTCCCAATTAGTGTGAGTTTTATTACACCAGCCACCCTCAACTTAGGCTTTTGGCCTAAGTTGAGTTGCACAATATCCACCTATGAATCAGGGATACTTTTTGGTAGCCACCCTCAACTTAGGTGTTTTGACTAAGTTAAGGTTCAAAATATTCAAGGGAGGATCAGGGCCATATTCAAGATTTCATATTAAAAAAGACTTGGTTACTTAGGTGTTGCAAAGAAAATATTACATATAAAGCTCAAATATTAGGATCAAGCGATACATTAAGCATTTGGTTGGTCATTTAGGCTAAGTGAACTAATATGAAAACCGACCTAAGATCTTTTCCTAACCAACTAACCTACAGTCTTAGTTAGAGTAATAGAGCAAGTTCTGAACTGAAACACAATATAAGAATTTTGCAAAGAAGTTCACACACACTTGACACTAATTATACAATCAACACAGACTCTCAGATCATTCTTTTCATCATAATTAAACCTCAACTTATCAAAACAAGTACTATCAATTACTGAATTCACATGGTTGTTATCAAAACTACCTAACACAAAAATTTGATGGGTATCATTTTTTTAAACCAAAAACTAACATATGCCACATACTTTAGTACAATTATGCTACTAATACTACTTACACATCCTAAAAGTGTCAGTTCAATAGAAAATAAATGTTCTTAGGAAAACAACACATGCAAGAAAATCCCGCAAACTCAAAAATTGGGATAGTTATAGGCTATGGTTACTCAAACATTGTCGAGGCCTATAACTACCCATACCCCAATGAAATTTTTTTTTGCATTGTCCTCAATGAAACAAAACATGACTAAAGTGAAGATAGGGGCCCAAAAGAACATACCTAGGCACCTAAGCATAGGTCTTTGGCTGGGTTTGACCAGCCTCAACTTGCCTGATGGTCTCCTCAGTATCGGCGACATGTCTAGAAGGTCCAACACCGCTCATCCTCTCAAGCTCATGTACTGGGACTCTCTCTCCCTGCAATGGAGCATAGTCTCACAACCTCAAACTGCTCCATATCTGTCAAGTATGCCTCTCACCTCAAAGCATCTAGATCATCACCTTCTAGATGAGGCATTTTACTAAGGGCGCGAAATGGTATCTCCTCAGGAGCAAAAAATTAACAACCACCTCAGTAGTGTCGGGCGGAGGAAGCACAAGCGATGCTAATATTGCTGCCCTCATCTCAGTATGAAACTATTGGATCTCCTCCTAAATGCCTGTGAAATCAGCAGGCTAGGCTGAACAGAGGCTCTGCTCCACTCGCCTCTCAAACCTATCGATGCGGCTAGGTATCGATGCAAGTCTCCCGCAAGTGTGGCTGCAAAGTGTGACTCTACCTATGTCTCAGCCTCTAAAATGGCTTGGAAACCCCTAGGCCTGATATGCTATAGCAACTATGTCAGTTGAAACTCAATACGAGCCTATTACTGTGTCAGAGTCTAGATTGATGCCATAGACATGTATATCACCACACCCATAGCATGCACCCAACTCCTTCCAACAAGTGCCTAAGTGATTCTTCCCACGCCTGTCATACTTGGGAAACCATGGTCCACCAGGAGGAGGCACTCTAGAATTAGAAACCCGAGCATTAGAATCTTGGCCCTGTTGAAAGCTATCACAACCACCACCCGTGGAGCTGGAGAACCCAACATCATAACGGGACCTCTTAGGATCATGCACCCTTTTCTCCTTAAGCTTTTCCCCTTCTATCTGTTTGGAATATACCATGAGTTTAGAGATGTTCAAATCCTGAATAAGCATGAACTACGACACTCCTTCACAAGCAAGCCAGAGATGAGCTTGTGCATTCTTGCACGAGGGTCAACCACAAGTGTAGAAGCATACTTGGAGAGCTTAGTGAACTTGAGGGAATAATCCTCATGCTCATACTACCCTGTTTAAGGTTGATAAACTCAGTCATCCTGGCTTCCCTAAGCTCAAGTGGGAAGAAATGATCCAAGAAGGAGAACTTGAACTCTTCCCAATTAAAAACATTACCACAAACCCTCTCTATTGACCATTGGGTGTACCACACTTGGGCTACATCCTTCAACTGATAGGCAGTCAACTCAGCTTTCTCCTCACAAGTAGCACCCATAATAGTTAACACCTTAGTAAGCTCATCAATGAACTCTTGAGCATCCTCATCAGCCTTTGACCCATAGAACTCTGGAGGATTCATCCGAGTGAAATCTCTCACCCTAGAAGCTAGAGTGGGATCCCGTGGAAGATTAGCCTACTTAGTCTAAGAATTCACCATCTGGGCAAGCATAGCAAAGGCCATACGGAATTCAAAATTCGAGATAGGCTTTTCCATTTGCCCTTGAGGTGCTTGACCCTCATTAGCGGGTCTTAGTAGGGGAGCTCTCCCTCGAGGCATCTTCTGAAATGGAGCAAATGACACCATCAAGACAAGGAAAAAAAACATACGATCTGTAGCATAACATAAGACATGTATAAGTGAGATAATTCCTAGAACGTTGTCATAGCCTCCTACTCATAGGTATGGTGCACTTCACGCCCATGAATAGGACTCTACTTGACGCGGCATATTGGACTCTGCGGATCATTTACAAACCTACTTCTCTGATACCAAGATTGTCATGTCTCGAACCTAGGGTCTAGGAGTGACATGGAAAATGGGAACTTGAAAGTCCCCAAAGAAGCCTTATAGCATCTATCCACACATTATCAGTTCAGAAGCATACATGGAATAGTAAACACACAGTTCAAAAGGATGGGAAAGTAGGACTCACACTATGGAGACATCATAGGAAGGGGTTAACATAAATTCACGTAATACATAGCACATGAAGACTAGAGGGAGCGGTTAGTATGACTCTCTCCATGGGGGCAATATGGCACTTAGGGTCTTCCATATCATAGCATGAATCCATAACATAATCTCATAATCAATCCATAATAGCATAACCATTAAATAACCATATCCTTAAGCAAAATATCCAAATACCACCCTTAGCATATAAATGTAAAGGAGTACATAAGATGTCCAACATTGCCTCTAGTCAAAAGATAGGACGAAGGCCAAGACACTTCCTGGGCTCACCCTCAAAATAAATAACATAACAAAAGCATCATAGGTAGAGATAGGTGACTTTTCCTTGGATGATGGATCATCACAACAAGCAAAACTCAAAATCCAAGCTAGACATCATACGGTGGACGAACGTAGTCCTCGATCCCTACATGGCGAAATCATGTAGGCAAAAGTATGCGTTAGTACGTTTGAATGTTCTATGTATGCAATGCATATGACTTACCAAACTTGCATTCAAGGTTAGATGACAAGGGCACTTAATAGAAAGAGATATATAGTAAGAGATAAATAGTATAACAATATGCCATGAAATTCATGATGCATAAAATGTATAAATGCTCATATATAGTGTGAATGGGACCATAACCGACATCTCAAACTCATGCGAGATATTACATGAATTTGCCCAATATTGACCTCCCATCGGGTGAGAGAAGATTACTTGCCAAAGGTAATCTACACCACACCTTATGACCCAGTCATTTCGTGTGTGATGGACACCTTCCTTATGACCCGATCATTTTTCGGAAGGATTTCCATTATCATTTCATATCATAATAATAAATGAATAACCATCCCTTATGACCTGGTCATTTTGGTGATGGCTACCATCCCTATGCTATTACATAGTTTAGGGAAAGGGAGAGGACCCTTAGGGATAGCCTTGATGCCCCCAATCCATCGGTACTAAGTCAAACATCCCACGAGAATACTTATATATATACATGCTTTAAAAGAGGCAAATCATTTCAATTCATCTTAATGCACATTTAGGCTTAAAATCCAAACATATCTCATAATTATTCATTCATGGGCTAAAAAGCCAAATCATACTTCAATATCGTATTTCTCGTGCATAAGAATAGCCCATTCATTAAACAATATGGTGCAAGAACCCAATATTCTCAAAGAGCCAATAACAATAGACATTTATGTAATCACATTCTTGTTATAACCAATATGTGAGGTTAACTCACCGAAAATATTTTCATAAAAAAACCACATGTGAGCTTAACCTACCAATAATTTCATAAATCCAATCCTCATGAATGCATATGCTGTGAATGACATGAGAATAACATGTGTAGTAGAGATTCAAACTCAAATCACTAATACATTATGAAATTTAAGTAAAAACATAAGTAAAATTCATATTTAAAACATAAGATAGACTACCCATACACAAATCAAGCTTTAAAGGGGACATGCACATTTGTAACTTCATAATCTCAATGCAAACCATCATATAAGGCTTAAATCAACTTAAAATCACCAATAACGCATAGTCAATACTTCAATTGAATTTAATAAACCATAATATTGAAAACCCATATTTAAAGTACGCTAAAATTCATGAAAATCACTTGAAAAGAGTTTGGGTCTTCTTGGTTGAAAGAGAACAAGAATCAAACCCACATACCTTAGCTAATAGACAAGATTCAAGAAGATTTTTCGTGAAGAAAGAGTCCTTCCTTGTTCGACAAGCTTAAGATCCTCAAGAATTCTTTGATAGAGACTTGAGAGGATTTAAAATGTTAGGAATGAATTTGAATGATAGGAATAAAGTTTAGGTAATTAGGAAGTCTTCACGTAGCATAGAAAGTCACAAGAGACCCCAAGAATAAATCATAATTATGAAAAAGTCACTAATGAGATGAGTTGAAAAATTGAATAACGTCATCTCAAGGGAGTCTATACGTTCCGTGCCACATCACACAGACCGTACACTCCTCAAGTGAACCAACACATAGAAAAAATACACTTGACAAAGGTCTAGAACGGTAATCCCATACTTAGAACCTTTTTAAGAAACCAACCTCATCGGATACTACATGGGTCGTGTAGTGTCACACGGGTCGTGACACTGGCCGTGCACCTCCCCTAAGAAAAATTTCCATGATGAGATGGTGATTTCATACTTAGAAAAATTTAAGTCCGAAAGCCATACAGGTGGCCACACGGGCTGTATCACTTCACACTAGCCGTGTACTTGGCCATGTCACTACACTTGGTGCCAAAATTGTGGGATTTCAAGCTAAGCCCACCACACGGTCCGTGAGGTGTCACAAGGATGATGAGGGGTCCAAGTGTGGCATGCCTTAGTTTAATCACCATGTTTAAGGGATTAGGAGGCTCACACGGGCCGCGTGACCTCACACGGACCGTTAGAGCTTCCTTGGAGCATTATCTTGGTTCAAAACATTTCAAAATTGAAATTTTCAAGCTCCGATGAAGTACAATGTCCACGTCCTTACAAAGTTATTCTCATGAGTCACATCCAGTGCATGTCCAAATTTCAAATGTTAAATTCACAAACTATCTTGACGAGCCATAGATTTTGTCATGGGCCATAGGTGCTTCCGTAGGTTAAAAATTAGAGAACATACAGAACACTGAAGTATCGTCAAATGTAGACACTTATAAGTCATAAGTATGAATATGGGTCAGGGATAAGGTTGTGCCTAGAGGATCAAGATTTTGTAGAGTTTCAGATAAATTAGCAGATGAAAACCTATACGGGCCGTAAGTCAGAAGATGGCCCATAAGAAGATCACGTGAAGTTGAAGTATGATTTTAGAAAGTGTAGAGCACAAAACCAAGGTATGGGTCGTGGTTTCACATATAACCCATAACATCATCCGTAGAAGCTGTTGAATCCAGTTTCTTATTTATTTTTGGATTTGTATTTTACTTATTATAAATAGGTTTATTTAGTTCTTTTTATTAGATATACGCACGAGAGAGGATATGAAACAACCCCAAAATGTGCCTCGGAAGTGCCCAGAATTGTAATTTCCATATATCTCAAAATCCATGTATTATTTCAAAAATCCGACCTTATATTCTTGTTCAAGGGAAAATTGAGTGGAAAATGGGTCTAACCCAAACGTTAGAGCAACCATAGCTAAATTCAAATTTTCAAAGTGGCAAATTCCAGAAGCATTTTCGCGTCACTGGCACGACGCGCCAGTGTATATTTTTGGTCAGTTTTATTTAATCTCGGTCCAAGACTTTTAAGTCTTGGGCATATAAAAATACTTTTACGTAGTCATATTTCACCTTCATATCATTCAAGACATTCCCCGATACTTTCTCAAACACTTAAACTAATGTTTCATCCAAATTGAAGTGTCCCGACCTCATTTTGGATCTCGAGAAATTCATTCAAGCTTATCTCTCATTCAAATATAAGTAAAGCTTATTCATGTTATTTATGACCATTGTGGATTCCCTACATCAAGCCAAGTTCAAAGGAATTTCTATTGGCTAAGTTTTGCACAAATATCGATAGTAGGGTTAACTTTAAAGGGGTATATCTCTTAGCACGCACAGAACTGGGTGGCCCACAACCTACAAAATTAAAACTCTTTGAATTATATTTCCAATACACTTTATTTCACCTTATTTAGAGTTCGGATGAAGACGTTATGCCCGTTTTTGTAGAACTCATATGTGCAGGGGTATATACCGGTTTTTGCCAAATTCCACCTCATTAATGACATTCCATAAATTTAGCCATTTCTATTGGTATCGTGGGGATTCCTACGCTATATTAACACTTCTAAAGACCTAAACCTTTTCCTAAAGATCAAATTCACTCCTCTCAAATGGAATATACTCTCAAATTCTCTCAAGAGCCTCCATCAAAACCCCAATGCAAATTCAAGGAAACTCAAGAACAAATTATGGATTTCAAGACCCCATTCCAAGATTCAAGTCTTTCTCAACTCAATTTCAAGGAATTCAAGTTCTAAGGTATGTGAGTTTCATTCATGGGTTCCTTTTATCCATGAAGCTCATGCTCCCTTTTTTACATAAATTGCATGATTTTAAGTTAATTTACTTATGGGTCTTATTTAATATGAATTATGATGACAAATTATGTTGGGTTTTTAATGAAATATTGATTGTAAACACATATCTACCTATTTCAAGGTTATAGTAAGAGATGATTTGTCTATTGTGACTATGCATATTTTGAGGTATTAAACTAAGTTCTATTATGAGATCTGATGGTGGATTTCAATGTGAATTGCATGATGGTATTACCAAGTGTTGGTGGGCTATTTTACTTCAAGTTTTCTTGCATGATTTCATCTCTATATTTCATGATTTTATACTAGCATTCCACACCCTCTAAGTGTTTGATAAAATGTTCGGATGTGGTTTCTTGAGGAGTTGAAGGTCCAAAGTATGAGATGTGATATGATTGATTATATGATTACAAAATGAGTTATATACATGATATACTCTATATAAAGTGTTGCATTAGACCATGCCCAATCTGGGGGGTCTAAGAACCCGAATAACCGAGATGGGGGTTTGTACTCATTAACCGAGGGAAGGGTTCATACTTCTCCACCTAGGTGATGAGGCAACATTATCACCAACTGAGATGGGGGTTTGTACTAATCAATCGAGGGAAGGGTTTGTACTTCCCCATCTAGGTGATGGGGAGGCATTATCACCAACAGAGTGAAGGGTTAGTACTTCACCACCTAAGTGATGGGGTGGTATCATCACTAACCTACCAAAGGGTTTGTACTTTGGAAATCTAACTTGGTCTCTTTTACACATAAGATATGTCATATGTAAGCATGATGTACTTAAGCATGTTTTACTTAAGCATTGATCATATATGACATACTGTTATATGATGTCTATTGCCTTATGTTACACATTTCGATTACTTAGTACATTCAAACATACTAACACATACTCTATGCCTACATGATATCACCATGTAGGAACCGGAGCTCCTATTGATTCTCCTCGTGGCTATATGAATTGTTCAAGTTAGCTATTGGTGAGTCCTCATGTCTGGGACAATATCTATCTCCTTTCATGCTTATGTTTAGATTACATCTTATATATTTTGGATTACTATGAGTATGAGGGTGAGCCTGATTGCTTGTCTTGGCCCCCGCTAAGTTCCACGTCTAGAGGCGTTGTTGAACAAGTTATATAATTATGCTATAAGCCTTGACTCTCTTGTTTATTAATGTTTGTGTTATGAAAGCTTCCCCTTAGTCCCTTTTCCCTTATTTCTATTCTTTTAGGTCATTTACTTGCTTCTGTGACCAAGGATGTGTGATGATATGCTAAGAAGCTGTTTGGGGTTCCTTCGGGTTCCCCATTCACCGGTCATGTCTAGACCCTAGGCTTGGGTCGTGACAGGATAAAAACACTTTGAGAACTCATAATTTGTAATTTTTGCATTAGTATTATTACATCGTGATTTCTTGTGGAAAACTTTGGATTTCTCATTCTTAAATTCATCATTGTAAGTGTTTATTTATGCTATTTCATAAAATGATTTTCTCATCTACAATGATCATGCATAGCTAAATCCATAACTAGGATTGTGGGAACTATGAAGAACTGACAATGTAAAATCAAATAATCCATAATTCTTGAAAAGTGTGCATGCATGTATTAATTAATCCCTTTATTTAGAATGATTTTTAATAGTGACCAACGTTAGAACTCGCCTAATTTTTACTTGTTGGACAAGGTACTAATGAATAGGATAAGGGAACAATTAACAGGAAACGATATGATCCCTCTCATCTAATCAACCTAACCAGATCAAGTGGTGGTTGTACTAGAACAAAAGGTAAGGGTTATTAATGTCACACTGCAGGGATAGATCAAATCAGGTAGTGAAATTTACCTCTCGCCTGGATCAAAAGATTTGGTAAACTTAACTTACCAGTTCTGCATGCTACACACTAGAAAAGATTATGATTATCTAGCTATACAAAGTTTAGGAATTCATGCGGAACACAATACCCTAGTTAGTTCTCTATCTGATTTCACAGCACTTGCTACTAGATTAGGTTTAATTACTACAATTACAACCCCTCCCCCTTCAGGAGATATGTAGGTTAATTCATCCGAATTGCTCACAATTACTCTAGGTCTATATCATATTCCCTGTGGTATCGACCCTAACCTTTGTTATGTTATATATACTTGGTGTCCAGCTAGATTTGAGTGTCAAGAGACGGTATACACAAGAAAAATGTAGACAAATACTGCCGCCCCATACTCAAGCTATAGTGGTTTGGCCTCCCCAGTCTGATGATGGAGATGCCGAGTAGAGTAGCTATGTGTAGATGACATACTCCGAAGAGGGGACTCGAGTAGGTTCCGGTGACAGAGAGGGCTTTAAGTCAGGAGAGGAGTCCAGGTCCGAGTGTACCTCAGAACCACCAGCACCACCTTCACCTCCTGATGCCTTGACGAATAAATGGTGTATGCTATGTATGTAGCACATATACAAGGATGACCTGGAGAAGGACGAGTGAGGTTGACAAGCTTGCACAATATTTGAGGATCCCTGTATCATCACATCTGGGCTTGATAATGTCCCTGGATTCGAGGACACCATGGCCTGCTATAGGTTGGAGTGGTTAGTAGTGCATCGGGAAAGAATGCTCGGATGATGGTTTATGAGTTTATGTTTCATACAGGGCCACAATTATAAAGTCGACCCCAAAAGGGAAGAGATACATTTCTCAGCCTCGTATTACACAGATGATGGTGTGACCACTATCTATCAGTTTTTATTTGATCCCGAGTATCAGGCCCCTAAGACTACAGCTGAGTATGATTACAGACTCGGGCAGACTAGGGACCGGGCTTTGATGAGATATGCAGCCCAAAAGGCCGCACTTATGATATGGATTGCCAACCATATTGCAGAGTAAGGACAGGACCCTGACTAGGTTTCTACATCAGCGATGATAGTAAAGGCATCGCCCAGCTTCACCGACAAGTTTTTGTAAGTTGTAGTCTGTTCGTGGATTAGACCAACCCATGCTGATAATACCATGATACTAGATCATACAGTGCTGGTTACCAACATCATTACTAGCTATGATATTGATTAGGCCCTCCTGATAGTAGATCAAATACATGAAGGGAGCCTGAAGAGGTCCACCTGTATCTGTTTCCCATGTTTGAGTTTTTGCCAATGCATAGAGGCGGGAGTGGAGATTCTACATTAGCTAGACCCCTTGATCGAGGATCATAGGATACCAGACGCCTGCCTATAAAGGCTAACGAGAATCCTGGCATAGTGATAGGCTCGCACTTAGTCCCAGTTGACTCAATTGCTATAGTAAATCAGGCCTTGGGTTCCCCAGGCTATTTCAGAGGCTGAGGCACATGTAGAGTCACATTTTATGGCCACATTTGAGGGGAGACTTACACTGATACATGGCCGCATTAATGCATTTGAGAGCCGAGTGGAGTAGAGCGTAAGTTTAGCCTGGCCTACTAACTTGACAACTATTAGGGAGGAGATCCAACAGCTTCATACTAAGATAATGGCAACAGCATCGGCACTGCTTGTGATTCTTCCACCCGACACAACTGAATCAGTTGTTGATTTGTTTACTCTTGAGGAGATACCACTCTATGTGCTTATGAAGAGGCCTCGTTCAGAGGGTGATGATCCAGATGCTTTGACGTGAGAGGCGGAGTTGACAGAGATGAAGCAGTTTAAGGATGTCAAACTACATTCTATTCCAGATAAGAGAGTGGTAGACATGTAAGCTTCAGGGGATGACGGTTGTTTGACCCTTCGGATAGGTTACAGACATTAAAGAGAACATCAGGTAGGTCGAAGGTGGTCAGACACAGCTAGAGACTGGCGCTTAGGCACCCAAGTATGTTCTTTTTGACACCTATGCAAAATTTTGTTGATGGGGTTTGGGTAGTTATAGGCCTCAATGAAGTCTGAGTAACCATAGCCTATAACTATCCTAAAGTTTGAGAGTGAGGGTTTTTTTGCATGTGTTCTTTTCCTAAGGACATTTATTTTTTGTCGAACTGAAACATTTAGGATGTGTAAGTACTATTATTAGCATATTGTACAAAAATTTATGGCATATGTTAGTTTTGTTGAAAAGTGATAGCTATCAAATTTTTGTTTTAGGTAGTTTCGATTATAACCATATGATTTCGGTGATTGACAGTGCTTGTTCTGATAAGTTGAGATTTAATTGTGATGAAAAGCATGATCTGAGAGACTATGTTAATAGTGTAATCAGTGTCAAGTATATGTGAGCTTCTTTGAAAACATTCTTATACTGTGTTTCAATTCAGAACTTGCATTGTTACTCTAACTAAGATTGTAGGTTAGTTGGTTAGGAAAGGATCTTAGGTCGGTTTTCATATTAGTCCACTTAGCCTAAATGACCAACCAAATCTTTAATGTATCACTTGATCCTAATATTTGAGCTTTATATGTACCCTTTTATTTGCAAACACCTAAGTAACCAAGCATTTTTTAATATGAAATATTGAATATGGCCCTGGTCCTCCCTTGAATATTTTGAACCTCAACTCAGGCAAAAAGCCTAAGTTGAGGGTGGCTACCCAAAAGTTGCCCTGATTCATATGTGGATATTGTGCACCTCAACTTAGGCCAAAAGCCTAAGTTGAGGGTGGTTGGTGTAAGGAAAATCATACTAAATGTAGATGGAAACTAGTGACACATGAAAAGGGAAAATGTGCCATGCATGCAAGAAAAATGAATAAGTACCTAAATAAGAGCTAAAAACAAAGAGAATGTGAAAAACAAAAGGTAATGAACTTTAAAGTTGGAACAGGGCACCCAAAGGGGTTTGAAATAGGAAAAGGGAAAAATAATTCAAAAATAACGATATTGGTATGGCAAAAGTTAAGAATAATGTAGTATCTACAGGGCTATTAGTCACTATGTTCCAAAAGCATCATACCAAATCCCTTAAGCCTATGTTATAAGCAAAGAAAGTCCTATAGTGATCCTAGTCTAAGTAGTCAAAGGTCGCAGTCGTGAGTATAGGGGCAAGCATATGGTATTGAGTGAAGTGTTTGAATATCTGTTGTGAGTGTGAGTGGTTATGTTAGTCTCGAGAATCGAATTTGAAAATACTATCATGAGTGAGATATGGGACTTCTTTTTGTGAGGGCACTTGAGTTACACTGTCTATTCTAGGCTATTTCAGTGATTGTGGCTTATCTGTGGTTTTCTTGCTTGTTATAGTAGCACTGTCACATATATTGATCTGCATTGGTTTGTTTGATGACTATCCAATATGCACTAATGTGTTAGTTTGGGTATCTATGATTAATTTAGAGATGATGTATTCCATATATGTAGGTTTGTGTGTTTCTATACTGCTAATGTAGATTGAGTTCATCGCTTAAGGCCAAGCAACAATTTTAAGTTGAGGGTACTAAAGTGCTACCAAAATACAACACTTTTGATGCTTAAAACATGGTATTTTGTGTGACTCAATGCGATGTTACTAGGTTTGATATGTTTTTATGTTGATTTTGCAGGATTGTAGGATTCAGTATGATTTTGGGCAAAGTTCTACAGAATTGAAGTTTTTGGTGGTTTACAAATAACTATATAGGTTGTGGTTCAATCCACGAGCCATGAGTTAGTTTCATGAGTCAGATCTAGTAGATTACCAAGTTTCAGGTGTTATATTCACGAAATGTTAGGCGAATCATATATTTTGTCATGGGTCATAGGTGCTTCCATAGGTTGAAATTAGAGAACATGCTGAATGTTGAAGTATCATTAGAAAAGGCCACTTACGAGTCATAATTATGAAGTAGGGTCATGGATAAGGTCATGCCAGGAGGATCAAGATTTTGAAGAGTGTTAGATAAGTTAGCAGATGAAACCCTACAGGGGTCATAAGATAAAAGATGGCCTATAAGAAGGTCTCATGATGCTAAAGTCTGATTTTAGAAAGTGCAGAGCACGAAGCCAAGGTACGACCTGTTGTTTCAGATACGGCCTGTAACCTCATCCATAGAAGTTATTGAATTCAGTTTTCCTATTTAGTCTTGGATTTGTATTTTACTTATCCTAAATAAGCTTTTAGGTCTTTTTAGAAGAGAAACACATGAGAGAGGACAAAAACACTTTGAGAACTCATACTTTGTGATTTTTATATTGATATTATTACATCGTGATTTCTTGTGGAGAACTTTGGTTTCTCGTTCTTAAATTCATCACTATAAGTGTTTAACTATGTTATTCTATAACAGGATTTTCTCATCTACAATGATTATGCATAGGTAAATCCACAACTAGGTTGTGGGAACTATGAAGAACTAACAAGTTAAACCGAATAATTCATAATTCTTGGAAACTGTGCATGCATGTATTAGTTAATCCCTTTGTTTGGAATGCTTTTTAACGGTGGCAAACGTTAGATCTCGCCTAATTCTTAATTGTTCGATCAGGGTGGTAATGAATGGGATAAGAAAATAATTAATAGGATTTGATGTGATCCCTCTCATCTAATCAACCTAACTAGATCAAAAGTTAGTTATACTATAACAAAAGGTAAGGGTTAATAATGTCACGCTACGGTGATCGATCAAATCACATAGTCAAATTTACCTCTCGCCTGGATCAAAGGGTTTGGTAAACTTAACTTACTTGTTCTGCGTACTACACACTAGAAAAGATTATGGTTATCTGGCTATACTATGTCAGGAATTCATGGGGAACACAATACCCAGTTACCTCTCTCATTGATTTCACAACACTTGCTTTTAGTTTAGGTTTTAATTACTATAATTACAAAACCTCCCTTTTGGGAGATAATTAGGTTAATTCATCTTAATTGCTCGTAATAACTCCAGGTCTAGACCATATTCCCTGTCGGATCGACCCTTACCATAGCTAGATTACATATTTTGACAATGATTGCTTATATCTTCAAAAGAAGGTGTAGTTTGGGTGACATCAATTGTGCAAAACTTTATAGGTATGAATCATAGTCTACCCCGTCAAGTACCAATTCAATATCCATGTATCACTTCGACCACCATTGGACACATAATGTCACATGCTATCATTCAACACACGCACCCACATGTCAATTATAATCGAATAATTTGATATAATTCCAATGACAAGTGACTTTGTGATATCAGACAACAACATACCAAATTTTGTGGTTAATTTAAATCAATTTCATTATTCTTACATAAGCATGGTTCAAGTTCAATGCAATTAAACAAAGTTCCAAGCAAGTAATACTCCTCATGTATAGGCAACATCCATTATAAGAACATGAAACCTACCGACGTAATTTCTAATAAAACATAAAAATTCAAGTCAAGCACATATAAGAATTTTGGTCAAATAGTCAAAAATTTGCAAGAGAAACCCTTCCAATGCAGGAAAAAGGGTTAGGGTATTTTGTTATTTGGGGAAAAATGATGGACAAATATTTTCCCCCTTTTTTGTTCAATCGCCTGGGTTGGGTTTAAGTGGGGTTCAGGTCCCATAAAAGCCTAATTACGCGTCATAAGACTTTCTACAGACCATGAACCATGATTTCATGGTTTCCTGAACCCTAGTTTGGAGATGTTTACCCATCCATCTATGAGGCATACATAGATATATAGACCGTATGTTGGATCATAGATGATGCCAACACTTAGAAAGTTTTAGAAATATTACTTGTGGTCCACGAGCCCCATTCACGACCCGTAGTTTTATCTATAGGCCATAAAGTTGGCTCATGAACTGGAGTGCACAAAATTTTGCTTACAGAAAATAATTTTATGAGTCAGTAGATGGGTCATGGTATGAACCACAACTCGTAAAACTAGTTGTAGAATCAACTTCTCTTACTTTTCAAAATTGGTTTGCCGACTTAACACTGTTCCTGCATATTCTCCATAGAATAACCTATTACCCATAAGCCACTAATCCTTGAGTTCAAATTTATTAAAAAAAAAAATTAAACTACTTATAGGTCAAAGTCTCTAAAATCTACCAAAAACATAAATGTTACATCAGATATCTTGTGTTGCCTGCCAAATAGCGCATAATTTATTATCACGACACAACTTAGACAACTTGGTTACTCAAACTTCACCAAATGCCCAAACTTCCATCTTCAGATCATCGGGCCTCTTCATAGACTATATATCTTGAAGATAACTTCTTCATCATTCAATTGAAACTTGAGTAAGCCTGATTCCATATACACTAACGTGTGCCCAATGGTTAGGAAGGGCCTTCCCATGATGATTGGGACTTCAAAGTCATCTTCGCAATCAAGAATCATGAAGTCTGTAGGAATTATGAATTTTTCCTCTTTGATGAGAACATCATGCAATATCACCCATAGGCTTCTTCATCGTCCTGTTAGCCATCAAAAATTGCATGCTCTTGGAGTAGAGGCTCTTAAGCCTAACTTTTTAACTATTACAAGAGGCATTAGATTGATGTTGGAGCCTTAAACACATAATGCCTTCACAAATTCCACATCTCCAGTGGTGCAGGGTATGGTGGATGCGCTAGAAACACCCCGAAAATATGCTTTCAAAATGCCTATAATCATAATTTCCATATATCTCAAAATTCGTGCTTGATATCAAAAAATTGACTTCATATTTTTTATAAGGGGGAAAAATTGAGTGGGAAATGGGTATAATCTTGATTTTAGAGGATCCGTAGTGAAAAATAATTTTGCTAATTTTTGAATTCCAGTGGCCATTCCCACCCTGATCGTGATGCGCCAGGGGCGTGAATTAGTGTTGCATGAACTTTGCATCTGGTCCGAGTTACGCAAAGGGCGTGGACCGATGTATTATTTTTCTTGGTTTTTCATTTCGGCCCAATGGCCTTGGGGACATACCCTTATGCCCACGTATGCGTGAAAACATCTATTCTATATCACTCAAGACCATCTCAAAAAGCCTCTCCAATACTTAACCAAATATTTCATCCAAATACAAGTGTCTCAAGATTAATTCTGGATCTCAAGAACTCCATTCAAGCTTCAAGTCTACATCAAGGAATCCCCAAATTTAGGTATGAGGGTTTTATCCATTGGGTCCTTTCACCCATGGAACCCAATCTTCCTTTTTATGAAAATTGCATGAATTCAAGGTGTATTACCTATGGGTATCTATTATTATGAAATATGAGCATGAAATATTGAGGTTTTGTCAAATATTATTGTTTATGCATAAATATCTAAGCTTATACTATGAAGTGATTTTTATCTATTGAGACTATATATGGTTCAAGCTATGAAATCTATGAACTATTGTGAAGTTTTGATATGATTTACAAGTTACCCATGATGGGGTTTTACGATGATGTTGGTAGGCTGATTTACATGACTTTAAGATGCATTGATTTCACTATTTCATATTCTATACTCTTGCATTTTGCATGATTTGAACATGTACTCATATGTGCCCATGAAGTGTTCGGTGAAATGTCAAGTCAAGACTTCTCAAGTTATTTAACTGTTTTACAAGTCAAGTGACTTCGTGATGAATATGGGCTATCAAATATGTTATGAATTCATGAAAAATTATCTATGATTATACAAGTATGAAGTTAATCCCTATTTTCAAGATTTACCTCTTGTGAGCCATTCATGTTAAAGCAAGGGTATATGTATGATTATGATCTATTCTCATATTTCAAGTTAGGCTCACTATGTGAGGTCAAGTATGTTTAAGAGCTACTCATGTCATGATTCCACTTTTATTACAAGTTATTAAAATTATGATTATTTCAAGTATTTCGTGGAATTAGACTTAGCACCAATGGATCGGATGTCGGTGTGGACTATCTTCAAGGGTCCATACTCCTTTCCTCAAACTATGTGCCAACATAGGATTATGCTATACCCTTTCTATACTAGTGGATCCACTTAGTGCACTTTATCATGAAATCTACCCCGAAATGACATGAATTCTCGTAAGAGGGGGTTACTTCTATGAAATGGGATGGGCTCGCATAAGGTGAAGTATGATTTACCTTGGCAAGTAAACCACTTCTTTACCAATGAGGGGTGATCATCAGGATTCCAAGTTGTAGTTTGCTTGGTTTTATTCTTTGTC
This sequence comes from Solanum ossicruentum, assembly GCA_025774065.1. NCBI lineage: Eukaryota > Viridiplantae > Streptophyta > Magnoliopsida > Solanales > Solanaceae > Solanum > Solanum ossicruentum. The sequence continues at coordinate 19,339 of JAOTQR010077683.1, read as the reverse complement.
GGTTGAGGTCTCTTCCCACATATGTGTCATGTTCTATGCAAGTTGGATGGTTCATAAATATGTTTTACTTCAAGCATTGATCATGCATGCCATATTGAGATTATGTTTATCAATTACCTATTACTATGCATTTTGACTATATAGGCTTATGTCTTGTTGTATTGTATCCTACATACTTAATACATTCAAAACGTACTAACGCACACGATATGCCTACACGATATTGATGTGCTATCAAAATACAACACATTTGATGCCTAAACCAAGGAATTTTGCAAGTTCTTTATATGACCTTTTATGGTTTTTATGTATTTTGTTTTTGTTTTTGCCGAACATACAGGTTGTCTTAATCTTGGGGAAAAGTAGCAGATTTTGTTAAATTTGAGGACCTACGAGACCCACTATGAGTTGTGCCCAACCTACGAGTCGTAGGGGACGACTGTAGTGATTAACAGCTACTAAAATTAAAAATCTGAGAAATTGAAGTTCATCCATACAAGCCTCAGGTACGAGTCGTAGACCAGGCAATGACTCATAGCATGGATCGTAGCAGTTAATTCCAAAATGCTAAGTGCTGACTATGAAAGTTTGATTATGACTCATATGTCACCCTATGAGTCGTACCTACAAGTTGTATCTGCTGCCAGTTGGATTTTCTATTTTTATTTTAAGAATCTTTTTGTAAATAGTATAAATAGTTTATGATAGGAGTTTTTTTAGAGATATCTGTTACACATTAGAAGAGAATTGTTCTTAGAATATTGTAGGTAGAAAGTTCTAGGGTTTAATGTAGATAATTAGGTTTTCACTTTGAAGACCCAATTTGGGGATTTGAAATCATGTGTAATCAAACTCCATTATTCAAGCTTGTGATTTCAACATTAAGGTGGTTTTATTCCTCATTGTCTTTGGGTAATTTCTCAACCATGTTTATTTTATTCATTGTTTATGATTTTGCCCTAGCCATGAGTAGCTAAACCCCCACAACTTGGGGTTGTGGGAACCATAAGTAGCTAGCTTCTAATAACTCGGATTATTTGCATTTCTTTGATTGGATATTTGCATGTATTGTCTATTTCGCTTCATTTTGAATGTTGTTTGGTGGTGGCCAACACCAGACCCCGTCTAGTTTCATGATCCTGACCAAGGTAGTGATGAATAGGAAGAAAAGAAAATAATGAAAGGATTTGATTGATGTGTTATTGTCTAATCAACTAAACCCGACCAAGGAGAGGTTGACTAGGACAATGGGTAACGGTTAGTTGGTACATCATGGTTGCCGACCAAGTACCATGGTGAAATTCGACCTTCACCTTTACCAAAGGGCTGGAAGAACCTAACTTACTGTCCTGCATGCGATGTCTCAATTAGGGTTATGTTATTCAGGGTATTTGAGTTAGTGAATCATGAGGAACACAATTCCTAAGTTACTCCCTAAATTGGTTGTCTCTTCGCTTTAGTAGTATAGTGTTTTTATTTAGTTCTCTTCAAATTACAAACCCCTCCCCCTCATTCTAGAGAATATAGTCTATTGGTACTTGAAATGATTGTTGGTGAGTCAAAGTTGCAAAACCCCGTATTCCCTGTAGATTCGACCTGTTTAGGTTTATATTTAATAGCGATTGCTTTACTGTTGGAGCGTGAACACCAAAATTTATGGCATCGTTGCCTGGGAATACGACTAGGTTTCTAACTCGATTTCAATAGTAGTTAATTCAAGTATTAATTTCTACATTCTCTTGCATTTTACTTTTGTTTTTGTTCTGTTGTTTGGTTTGTATTACAGGGTGTATTAGGTTTATATGCCCAACACAAGGAGCCAAGGAAATCCATTAGTTCCAATCAACTTGGAGATCCACCGAATTGCAAGAAGAATGGCTCAAGAAAATGAGGACATCGCAATTGATGAAGCTATTGGTCAACATGATGAAGACATGGTTAGAGATGAAAACCCACCTCAAAGGGAGAATGGGCCACACCATAGGGATTTCAAAAAAAATGCAGATAGTTAGAATCAATATAGGTTGAACCCTATGGCCATGGGTCACAGGAGCTATAATGTTTCCACCACTACCGGTTGACACTAAATATAACGCATCTAGTGGTCCCTCATAAATGCTTCAAAATCATGGTTTGTTTATGGGGCTACCTTCATAGGATCCACATAGTCATCTTCATAATGTTGCATTTATTTGCAAGAGTGTGATGGGTACACAAAATCTCTCGATGGATGTTATTAAGTGCTCCCTCTATCTCTAAGTAGAAATACAGCAATATGGTTGTCAGAGCTTCCACAAAGTTTGATCACTAGTTGGACCAAGTTACAAAGAGCCTTTTTAGAGTGGTAGTTTCCTAAGTCCAAAAAGCTCAACCTCAAAGACCAAATAAACAATTTTGAGCAATTGTCGGGTAATTAGATTAGTACTATATGGGAAAGGTTCACCAAGTGCTTGTGGATAGTTCCAAACCACAAAATTGTTGATGATGCCTTACTGGAGATTTTCTATTAGGCCCTTGATGAGAATAGTCAAGCTTGTGTCGATACCATCAAGGGAAGCATGTTTCTAGATCAACCTTTTAAATGAATCGCCGAGAGAATGGAACAAATGGACAATACTAATAGAGCATGGGGTCAAAGAGAGAGAGGTGAAACTAAAACTTCTTGTGTAGTGAACACTAACAATGAGAAAGCAAGGTAAATTAGGAGATTATGCAACAACTTGCTCAACTTCTCACAAGTATGGACTTGGTGTTGAAGCAAAACCAAGCAAGTGTTCATGTGGTGACTCATTAACCTCCAAAGGCATGTATGAAGAATCCTTCTTTGATGCTTGCTTTGTAAGTAATCAAGCAGCAGGAATCAGAAACAATGCCCAAAGGTCCAACTCGGACTATTAACGGCAAGGTTCCAGAAATCAAGGTCAGAACTATTATCGAGAAGGTATATATAGAGATAACCGAGGTGGTTATTTTGAAAGAGAAAGAGTGTTGGAGGCCAAGTGGGGGCGAAGAGATAGTTATAGAAATGGTCCCTATGTGCCTCCCCACAATAGTGATACTGGGTCTAGCAATTATAGGAATGAGAAAATGTTTGACAAGTTATTAAAGAAGGCCAACCATCATACAAGACTTTCAAAATGATGAAATTGGATATTTCTAGTATCAACCAAAGGATAGAGTCTCATTCAGTGGCCATCAAACAATTGGAGCAACAATTTGGTCGAGTGTCTTCTCAGTTGAACCAATACCAAAAGGGTACTTTGCCAAGTAATACAGTTTAAAATCCAAAGAATGATGGACCTTGTATGGAAGTTATGACAAGAAGTGGGAAGAGCACCATAGATTCTCCAATGATGGTGGTTAATGATAATGAGGGTAAAAAGGGTGTTGTTGACAAGATCGAGGTTGAGGAAGAAGGTTTGACTAGTAATGGGATGCAAAGTAAAGATGTAAAGAAGCAAGAATAAGCTGAGGTTATCCCAAGACCTCCACCTTTTTTTCCTAAAAGACTCAAGAAAAAAGGAGGATGGCAAATTCAAACACTTTCTTTCTATGTTGAAGCAATTATCCATTAATATTCCCCTTTTAAAGGTATTGGGTAAGATGCCCGGGTATGCCAAATATATGAAAGATTTGGTCACGAAAAAACTCAGGATGAGCCAAGAGCTTTCGCAATAGCTCCAATAATGTAGTATCATCACGACCAAATGCCTAGTTCAAAAGAGGGAAGATCCTGGTGCATTCACCATTCCTTGTACTATTGGTGATCTGTAGTTCACAAAGGCATTGTGTAACTTAAGAGCGAGCACAAATTTGATGCCTCTTGTTGTTTTCAAAAAGCTGGGTCTTGGCTCTCCTACTCCCACAAGGATGTGGTTACTCATGGCGAATAGGACAATCAAGAAGCCAGAGGGAATTCTCTATGATGTGTTGGTGAAAGTTGATAAGTTTATCTTTCTAGCAGATTCTATAATTCTTGATTGTGAGGTTGATTTTGAGGTCCCTATTATTTTGGAAAGACCATTCTTGGCCACCGGGAAAGCCTTGGTGGACATGGATTCCAGTCAACTCAGGTTTAGAGTCTACGACGCAGAGGTTATCTTTGATATCCGCTAGTCCATGAAGCAGCCGGATGAGTTCAAAAGTGAAGTGTGGGCTATCGAGAATTTCTTATGATTGATGATAACTAATTCGGGACACAATGTTATACAAGGCACTTCTTGGGAGGCGACCCAAGGATTTTTCATGTTTTTGGCTTGTTTTGAGTTTATTTTAATTATTTGAATTACTAGGAAGCGGATTGATTGTTGTTTTGATTTTGAAGAAATCAGTTGCATTTTTGGGATAAATGGTGTATTTTGAGATGTAGTTTGCAAATGTTAAGCAAAAGCTGAAAGTTTGGAGAAAATAGCACTGTAAGCAGCCTCTACGATAGGCCTACGAGCCATAGTATGCACTAAGACTCGTAGTCATGCCTTGTAGAGGAAAACAATGATGATTGAAGTTGGCACTCACACTACGAGCCAACAAGCAACAAGTCATAAATGGGGTTCATAGTGCCCAGGTAAGATTTCAAATTTTTCCTAAGTGTTAAGGTCTGCTACGAGACCAGGACCTATAGGTCGTAGGAAGTCCTATGACTCATAGTCGAGGTCTCGTTGACCCAACTCAGTGATTTTAAAAGTCGGCCCGATTTGTTGTAAAAGGGGTCAAAATTCATTTTGACCTCAAAACACAAACCTTATCCACAAATTTGCTCCCAAAATATTTCCCAACTATTCCGATCCCTTTTTTCGGCATACCCACGTCATTTTTCGATGAATTTTCTAACAAAGTATCCAACACCTAGAGTTTTGGCCACTTTTTCTGCTCATTGTGTTTAAGTGTTCCTCATCTTCTCAAAAGGTATGTTTCTTGGTTAAATTTCGCACACATACTTTAGTGTCTTTTGGAATTCTCATATGATTGTGTGTTTGAAACTGATATTAAGAGTACCCATGAGAAAGTTGATTCATAGAAATGAGAATTAGGGTTGTGTCTGTAAGAATTCCCCCTTGCTGATCCAATGGCCAAGAAATAACACTTTCGTCTGAGCACCCTTTCATGTTTGTCCTAATTGTGAGATCACTCTTGTTGGTTGGTTGTGATGATGATATCTTGCCATATTTAGTGTTGTTCACAAGCATGAAATGAATATGTGATGGTTGATTAACTAGTAGATTCATGGTGGGATTGAAATTTTGTTGTAGGTATGGCTTTTGGGTTGAAAATGGTCGTTTGAGAAATTCTTTATGTGATTGTGCATTCAATCCCTTGAACTTCCATCTTGTGTATTAGTACTATTGTTGCAAGCTCTGGGATTAATGATTTTATATTAAAAAATTCTCGAATGGGTTAGGAGGTTAATGTTTGCTTGATTGGCTTTGGGATGAAATCTTCATTTGGGTTTTAGATTGAATTATCATGATTAGGGTCGTGGTAATATTGTTGTGCCTATTATTTTGAGTGAAACAATTGATTTGAATGTTGTTTGAATTATTCTAATCTTGATTGTGGTTTGTGTGGTGATGTTGAAGACACCACAGGTGTCTGATGTTCCCTACTACAAGGGCTACCTATGACATAGAAGGACCTACGAGCCATAGTGGCCCCTTTTAGTAACCATTACCTATGGTCCCTTAACACTTGCCACATGAAACCCACCTACGGGTCGTAGTGTCCACTATGAACCGTAGTGGGGGTCTCATGAACATGCCTTGTGCTTAAAAATGTAACTGGAAATTGGTACGAGCTAGTCGATGACTCGTAGTACCTGTTTCGAGTTTGATTTTTTCTCAGGTACCTTTGGATTATGAGGTCACTGTACAACTCGTAGGTCATCCTACGAGTTGTACCTATGCCACGTACCTATAACCTATAACTGGTGCAGTGTGGAATGTGTGTGTCTTTCCCTTTTTGTTTTTGTTTCTTTTTGCTTCTTTCTTTGTTTGTGAATGGTAACTTTGATGCTTATTGTGTCCTTATGGTGTAAATCTCAGGTGCAATGCCTCCAACGACAAATATGCTATCAGGGCTTTCCACAGGAAGTTGATTGATGAGGCCTAAGATACTAAGCAAACGGAGGGATCAGAGGAGCTCCACAGGGTCCAGATTGACCTTGATGCACAGGTGGCCCTGATAAGAGCTAGGACTACACAGTCTCCTATGGAAGTTGAGAGCGCCTCCAAATCTAAAGAGAAGGGAGACGGAGAGGAGTCCGAGAGCGACTCACCACAGATGACTCCTACATATATGGAGATAGATTCTCAGGAGGCACCACAGACCCAACAGGAGGCCTAGTCCTTGGATGCCCCATCTATCTCAGCTATTGATCCTCATCATCACTGATGGGGGATTGAGGGTATGCAAGAAATCTACAACAATGGGCTAGAGCCAAAGGGATAGGTAAAACTTGTCATACAGATTCATGTGGAGTCCTAGTTAAATGACTTAGGGTTGAGTCGAATTCCTGCTCTTGAGGCTGAGATTGATCGACACGGGCTCCGGTGGTTATCAGAGTGGCTGGGCAAGTATTCCCCACTTATGGTCAGAGAGTTCTATATCGCATACGCCACTACCATCCTCTGAGATCTTCCTAAGGGGAAGAAGGTGATTGATCATCCTAGGTTGCAAGAGGTCTTGGTTCATGGTCAGAGCGTAGATATCTCCAAAGAAACCATCGGTCAGGTTTAGTTTGGGCCTAACTACAGGGTGCCACAGCACTCGGTCGAGTACAACAGCAAAATAGATAAGATGAGGCATGCTGTGATTGGGAAGAATGTGGATTTGATGACCGAGCTCCTCAGATGGATAGAGAACCAGATATTAGAGGGTGATATTGAGCCTACATGGTTCACTGCACACATCGAGCCCATAGTGAAGTCCCACCTATCCTTCCGTGCTAAATTTTGGTAGGCCATTATCCGATCTCACATTCGGCCTATATTCACGAATAATATCATCACCTTGGAGTGAGTTGTACTACTAGCCAGCATCTCAGCTAGCTATGAGATCGACTGGGCGCGTGTCATGGTTGAGCAGATTCACAAGTCCGCGCTCCAGATGAATACCTCATTATCGTTTCCTATTTTGATACATTGATTATGTAAGAAGGCCAGAGTGCGCGTCTCTCTCCACATAGACCCACACGTCAAGGACCTTCACACTATAGACCTTAGCCTGATCAAGGCTGACAAGAACCCAGTGGCCCTCGAAAGAGCAGCTCCTCCTCCCATTCCTGAGCCATTTCCTCATGAGCCATCTGCCGAGGTATCTACTCCAGCTGCCACTACTTCCACTCCAGTTGTACCAGAGGAGCCCATAGCAACTGGCACTAAGACGGTTTGCTCCACAACTACATCTACAACAGAGCCATTTACTTTTGAGCTTCCTTCTACATATTTTCCTATTATGTCTACTATTGCATTTTAGGCCATGATTCACAAGTTATCTAGGACAGAGGCTCAGCTACCCAAGTTGATAGAGCAGATCAAGCCATAGGTTCGCCAGATAGTCCATGCTTCAGAGGAGCGAGCCAAGGCATTCACCCTATCTGAGTTGGACCGGAGAGTTACTGCAGTGGATGCCAGGGTCGATGCTTTCAAGGCTAGGGTCCATAAAAGGCTTGAGAGAGCACGGCCTATAGATATGGCTGTCGTATAGTAGGATTTGGACAAGTTCAAGGCCGACTTGATGATATCATTAGCATCCCCGATTGCAGCCCCGGAGGAGGCACCTATGGGTGAGGACTTGATTAATCTATTCAAAAATCGGCCATATGCTCTCAAGAAGAGGCATCTAGAGGGTGATGATGCAGATTTGTCCTAGAAGAGATAGAGGACTACTGAGGAGGAGTCAGAGCTAGATGAGCAGACTACTGACATTGTGATGAGAGTTTCTACACAGACAGAGCAGTAGAGGCAGGCTTGGGAGCAGCAAAGATTACGTAGAGCCAGTACATCGAGTTCAACTGTAGCCCAGACCACCTCAGAGGAGAGAGCCCCTCAGGACCAGACTGATGCCGGTGCCTGAGCACCATATGGATGTTTGATACTTTTGACCCCTGTTCATGCTACTTTTTTTGGATACTTTGTTCTCGTTAATGTTTTCTTTGGATAATTTATTTTTATTTATTGTTTTGGATGATTTGGTTTTATTTTAATTTCATCATATATATACACTTTGAGGACAAAGAATCGATTTTCGGTGAGGTATGGGAAGTTATGGACTAGGGTGAAGTCTGAGTAGCCTTTAGTCTATAACTATCCTATTTTTGATATCCTAATGTTTTTTTGTCGTGTTTCTTTTTCCTTGTGAATGATTTTACTTTATGTTGAATCAACATGTTTAGGTGTTGTAGATAATTTGTAGATGTATGGCGACTAATACTTTTGGCATGTATATAGACTTAAATGGTTTTATTAAATGTTTTGAAAATATTGGTATCCACAAGAAATTTTTGCGATTCTTGGTTACTCTTGCAATCTTGCATGTGATTGTTTTGGCAATGTTTGTTCTGATGAAGCAAAGGCAAGTTGATACCTGAAACATAACCTATAAGTCTGTTGATTATGTATGCAATGCCATGTGTCTGTGAGCTAATTTTTTCATGTCCATGCATTGTATATTGATTCAGAATTTGCCCTATCACTCTTAGTTGGACTGGAGACTGTGTGGATTAGGAAAGGATCTTAGGCCATTGTTCTTTAATTTAGTCCACTTTTGCCTAAATAGCCTACCAAATGAAGCAGTTTACCCCTTATTCCAAATGTTTGAGCCTTACATGTACCCATTTCTTTCTTGATACCTAGCTAGTCTAGCCTTGTTTAGTGAAATACCTCGATATTAGCCCTGGTCTGTCCTTGAACACGTGAACCTTGATTGAGGCAAAAAGTCCAAGTTGAGGTGGCTACTAAAGGAGGCCTTGGTTTTGGGAATAGATATTGTGTACTTCACCTCAGGCCAAAAGTCTAAGTTGAGGGTGGCCTATGTTGTGGTATAATAACAAAAATGAGATAATTAGTTGGGAATGAAAGAAAGAAGAGAAAATCATGCACCAGGTGAGAGAAAAAGAAGATAAGTTGCCTTAGAATGAGAAGAAGAGCAAAATGAATTCAAAAATGAGGCACCAGCTAAAAATGAAAAGAAAGCACCTGCAGAATCTTCCAAATGAAGAATAGGGTAGGAAATAGTGAAAATGGTTGAGTTATTCAAGTGAAAGTGTTGAAAAACGTAGTTCAAAGATAGCTTTTAGTCACTAATTGCCCAAAATACCTTAGAAAAGCCCCATAAGCCTACGTTTCAAGCCTATGAAGTCCTAAAGTGATCATGATCCAACTAGTCAATAGTTTGGGTAGTGAGTATATGGGAAAGTCTATGGTATTGATCATCATGCATGAATCTCATTTGCGAGAGTGAGTATGCTTGCACAGTCCCTAAATCTACTTTGCTTGCATATTGGGCGAAAAAGAGGGACTTCTTTTCTGTGAGGGCATTTGCACTACATGGTTAGCATATGACTTGTTCAGTGACTGTGAATTGTTGCTACTCCTTAGCTTGTCATAGTTGGATTGTCAAATCCATCAAGTTGCCTTGATTTGCTTAGTAGCTACATAATCAAATTTTGAAAATGATAGTTGGGTACCTAGGCTAAAATTGAGAGAATTATATGTCATTAGAATGATTGCTATGTATTACTTATTGTCTATTTAGATCGAGTCATCACTTAAGGACAAGCAACAGTTCTAAGTGGAGGGCATTGATGTGTTATCAAAATACAACACATTTGATGCCTAAAACAAAGGATTTTGCAAGTTGTTAATGCGAATTTTTATGGTTTTTATGTGTTTTGTGTTTGTTTTTGCAAAAAATACAGGTTGGCTTAATCTTGGGGAAAAATAGTAGATTTTGTTGAATTTGAGTACTTACAAATCCCACAATGAGATGTAGTCCAAGCTATGAGTCGTAGGGGATGACCATACTGATTAACAGCTTCCAAAAATCAAAATCTGAGAAATTAAAGTTCAGCCATATGAGCCCCGGGTACAAGTCATAGACTAGGCAATGACTCATAGCATGGATCGTAGCAGTCAAGTCTAAAATGCCAAGTGCTGACTACGAAAGCCTGATTACGACTCATACGACACCCTACGAGTCGTATCTTCTGCCAGCTAGATTTTCTATTTTTATTTCAAGGGTCTTTTTGTAAATAGTATAATAGTTTATGATAGGTTTTTCTTTTAGAGATAAAATTTTACACATTAGTAGAGAATTGTTCTTAGAATATTGTAGGGAGAAATTTCTTGGGTTTAATGTAGATAATTAGGTTTTCACTTTAAAGACCCAATTTGGGGATTTTAAACCACTTGTAATCAAACTCCATTATTCAAGCTTGTGATTTCAACATTAAGGTGGTTATGTTCTTCATTGTCTTTGGATAATCTCTCAACCATGTTTATTTTATTCATTGTTTGTGATTTTGCCTTATCCATGAGTAGCTAAACCCCCACAACTTAGGGTTGTGGGAACCATGAGTAGCTATATTCTAATAACTTGGATTATTTGCATTTCTTTGCTAAGGTACTTGCATGTATTGTCTATTTCCTTTCATTTTGAATGTTGTTTAGTGGTGGCCAACACCAAACCCTACCTAGTATCATGATCTCGATCAAGGTAGTGATGAATTGGAAAAGAGAAATGGATGACAGAATTTGATGGATGTTTTCTCTCTAATCAACCAAATCTGACCAAGGAGAGGTTGATTGAAAAATTGGTAATGGTTAGTTGGCACACCATGGTAGCCGACCAAGTACAATGGTAAAATTAAACCTTCACCTTTACGGAAGGGCTTGAAGAACCTAAGTTACCATCCTAAATGGGATGTCTCAATTAGGGTTATGTTATCCAGGGTATTTGATTTAGTGAATCATGGGGAACACAATTCCCAAGTTGCTCCCTAAATTGGTTGTCTCTTCGCTTTAGCAGTATAGTGTTCTTATTTGTTTCTCTTCAAATTGCGAACCCCTCTCCCCCAATGCTAGAGAATGTAGTCAATTGGTACTTGAAATGATTGTTGCTGAGTCAAGGTTGTGAAACCTCGTATTCCCTGTGGATTTGACCCTAGCCTCTTGTTAGGTTTATACTTGATAGCGACCGCTTAGCTATTGGAGCGTGAACATCAGATCTCACCATGTAGGGATCGAAGCTCCTCTTGATCATCCTCCACGTGGCTAGTGAGATACTTTAAAGATAAGCTTGGTGAGTCCTAAAGTTTGAGGACAATATCTACTTTTTTTTGCTATTTTAAGACTTCTTTATGTTGAACATTTGACATTATGAGGGTGAGCCCGAAAAGTGTCTTGGCCCCTGCTCCATGCCAAGTGAGAGGAGTATGTTGGATATTATGATGTTATTGTGTTATGAGCTTGACTCTTCTACTTTGTTTATATTCAAGACTTCCCTTAATCCCACTTCCCATTTTACATATCTCTTGTTGTTGTTTACTTTGCTTCCCTGACCAAGGATGTGTGTTTGATATGCTAAGAGGCCTGTTTGGGATCCCTTCGACTTCCCATTCACTGTGTCACGTCTAGGCCTAAGGCTTGGGTCATGACAAACTTTGTATCAGAGCACTAGGTTGTTAATGGTCCTCGAAATCTAACACACCACGTCAATTAGAGTCATATTCATAGTTGTGAAGAGCTCCACAACTATGAGTAAGAGGCTATAAGGCATTCTAAGAAATGTTTCCCTTCCTTATGATCTATGTCATGCTATAGAAGTTAAGGTAAGGCTTTTACCTAACAAATGTTCTTTTCTATTCTTGATCATGTCGATTCCAAGAGGAAGAATAGCTCGTACACTCGAGGAGCAACCGGCTCCTCAAGCTCCTTTAGAAGGAGGGGTAGGCCAAGAAGAAAATTGCATGATCAAGATATATTACCTATGGGTATCATTACTAAGAAATATGAGCATGAAATATGTTGGGGTTTTGTCAAATATTGTTGATTATACATATATATCTATTTTGAGCTTATACTATGAAGTGATCTTTGTCTATTGAGACTATACATGATTTAAGCTATGAAATCTATGAACTATTGTGAAATTTTGATATGATTTACAAGTTACCCATGATAGGGTTTTACCATGATGTTGGTGGCTGATTTACATGACTTTAAGATGCATTAATTTCACTATTTCATGAACTACACTCTTGCATTTTGTATGATTTGAACTTGTACTCATATGTGCCCACCAAGTGTTTGATAAAATGTCAAGTCAAGAGTTCTCAAGTTATTTACATGTTTTACAAGTTAAGTGACTTCATGATGAATATGTACTATCAAGTATGCTATGAATTTATGAAATTATCTATGATGATGCAAGTATAAAGTTAAGCCATATTTTCAAGATTTACCTCTTGTGAGCCATTCATGTTAAAGCAAGGGTACATGTATGATTATGATATATTCTCATGTTTGAAGTTACGCTCATAATTTGTGGTCAAGTATGTTTAAGAGCTACTAATATCATGATTCCAATTTTATTACAAGTTATTAAAGTTATGATTATTTCAAGTATTCTGTGGGATTAAACTTAGCACCGATGGACTGAATGTCGTCATGGACTATCTTCAAGGGTCCATACTCCTTTCCTCAAACTATATGCCAACATAGAATTATGTTACACCCTTTCTATACTAGTGGATCTATTTAGTGCACTTTATCATGAAATCTACCTTGAAATGCTACGGGTTCTTGTAAGGGGGTTTACTTCTCCGAAATGGGACAGGATCCCTAAGGTGAAGTATGGTTTACCTTGGCAAGTAGACCACCCCTTTACCGATAAGGGGCAATCATTGGGATTCCAAGTTGTAGCTCGTTTGGTCTTATATTCTTTATCGGTTGAGGTCTCTTCCCACATATGTGTCATGCTCTATGCAAGTTGGATGATTCCTAAACATGTTTTCAAGCATTGATCATGCATGTCATATTGAGATGCTTATCTATTGCATATTACTATGCATTTTGACTATATTGACTTATGTATCGTTGCATTGCATCCTACATACTTAGTACATTTACACATACTAACGCATACTTTATGCATACATGATATCACCATGTAGAGATTGGAGCTCCTCTTGATCATCCTCCACGTGGCTAGTAAGATACTTCAAAGACAAGCTTGGTGAGTCCTCAAGTTCGAGGACACTATCTGCTTTTCTTGTTATTTTAAGACATCTTTATGTTGAACATTTGACATTATGAGGGTGAGTCCAGAAAGTGTCTTGGCCCCTGCTCCATCCCAAGTTAGAGGTGCATGTTGGATATTATGATGTTATTCTGTTATGAGCTTGACTCTTATGCTTTTTTTATATTCAAGACTTCCCTTAGACCCACTTCCCATTTTACATATCTCTTATTGTTGTTTACTCTGCTTCCGTGACAAAGGATGTGTGACTAATATGCTAAGAGGCTTGTTTGGGATCCCTTAGGGTTCCCATTCGTCATATGATGTCTAGGTCCTATGCTTGGGTCATAACAACACCAGAATCTTCTTTCTTTTACACCAAGGATCTTGTTGCAATCACACTGCAATGCTGAAGCACTTGAGAGAGATCTTGGCTCACAATCCTCTTTTTTGTCTCTTTATTAATTTTGCATACCCGGGCATCTTCTTCAATGCCTCAATGAGAGGGATTTCGATCGAAAGTTGCTTCAACATGGAGAATTTCTGAAAGTTACATGGAGATGAATTTCTGAAACTTACCTTCCTCCTCCTTCTTTTTGAGTCTCTCAGGGAAATAAAGGGGATGTCTAGGTATGGATTTCAACTTCTGTTGTGTCACTACCTCATCACTCACCCCATATTTGGTGCTAGCATCTCTGGTCTCTACATCCTTTCTACCCACCATCGTGAACCTCATTATCATCAACTGGCATTGGTGGGTCAATAGTTTGCATGCTGCCGCATGTCATCACTGCCATACACTGCCCCTCATTCTTTGGATTCTGTAATATATTGCTTGGAAATGTACCTTTGTGGCACTAGTTCAACTGAGTTGATATTTGACCAAACTATTGTTCCAGCTGCTTGATTTCAACAAAATGATACTCGATCTTCTAATTAATGTAGGAGATGTCAAATTTCATTCCGTTCAAGGTCTCATCCTAAGCGTCAGTCTTCTTCAATAATCTGCTAAACATCTCCTTAATCCTCGAGCTACTAACCCCAGAATTATGATTGTGTGGAGGCACATATGGACCATTCCTATAACCATCTCTGCATCCCCAATCAGCATCTCTATCATGGCCCCTGTTCATGTCATAGTAGCCATCTTGATTTTTATCTCTGAAAGCACCATCTCTAATGAAGTTCCAACCATGATTTCCTTGACCTTGGCACTAATAGTCCTAATTTGATCCTTGGGTGTTGGTTTGGAAATCCCACGTCTCATTAGTGGCAAAGCAATTTTCCTCCTCATAGTAGGGATCCTCATATATAGGTGCTCGTAGAGGCTGATGAATGACTACATTTATGCACTCCTGACTCTGCTTCATCAACAACCCCATATTAGTATTGATCTAAGCCAGCTCTTGCATCATCTCCTTGTTTGTCTTCGCCTTCTCAAAATTAGTGCTAACTGAAAATGAGCTTTTAGTAATCGACTTATCTCTCGAACCTATGCTCGATTGATCTTTGCAACTTTTCCTAGTCGTTTAGCTACAAATAAAAATAGGCAATCTAAGAATGAGCCACTAGTGATTGTGTCAACCACCGTTTTGCAATTATAATCAAGTGTCTGATAAAAGATCTCCAATAATGAATAATCAATGTTCTTGTGTCTGAACCACTCCTTAAACACTTTGTGAACCTTTCCCACATAGTACAGATCGAATCACCAAGCAACTACTCGAAATTATTGATATGATCTTTCAACTTTAGTTTTTTCGACCTAAGAAATAACATCTCCAAAAAGGCCATCTGCATTTCAACCCAAGTGGTGATTGAACTCTGTGAGAGCTCAGATAACAATAGTGTTGCTTTGCCTGTTAGAGACAATGGGAAGACATAAAACCCAATGGCATCTATGGAAAGATTTAGGTTCCCCATCATACTCTTGCAGACAAAGACGATGTTATATAGATGGTCATGCAGATCCTCTCATGGTAAGCCCGTGAACAACCCTCTATTCTGAAACATTTAAAGTAACCCAATTAAAACAACAAATTTTGTGTCATATGGTAAAGGAGGTAATGTAATAGCTCTGGTGACATCCACCGCCACGGGGTCAAGCCAGTATTGATTTCATGTGTTAACAGCAGCTTAAAGATCCTATGGTGGTGGATTTACATCCTTAAGTAGTGGTGATGGGTTATCATTATCTAGGTTCAGTGTTGCATTTAAGGTATCATTTTCAGTCTTGTTCACATTAGTTTGGGCCATTCTTCTCAATGTTTTCTGGATCTTTAAGTCAATAGAGTCAAGGAATTGCCTCGACTACAAGTGTTGCCTAGACCTGTATGCTCTAACAAAACAAAAATAACAAAAAACGTAAAAAAAAGGGAAAGGAAGGATTAATTCACAAATTACCCAAATTAAACCAGTCTTAAAGTCATATTCCCAGGCAACAACACCAAAATTTTGATATCGCGCAAACTATACCACCTTTGAAGCTATAAGTGGTTGTATTCAAAATATACAACCTAACCAAGGTTAGGGTCGACCCCACATGGAATAAGGTCTAGACTTAGAGTAATTACGAGTAATTTAGATGAATTAGCCTACTTATTTAGCATTTAGCATGTTATCTGATATTCAATCTACGGAAGCACCAATTGCCTATGAAAAAATCTATGGCTCATTTGGCAATTCGTCAATGTAACATCTGAAATATGACCCTTCACTGGATCTGACTCAAAAAACCAACTTACAGCTCATGGATTAAACCATATCCAAACTTCAATTCTATGGAACTTTGTCCAAAATCATACCGAATCTTGTAATCCTACAAAATCAACATAAAAACACATTAAAAACCACTAATGTTACTTTGAGAACACACTCAATTTCAAGTTTTAAGAATTAAAAGTATTGTATTTTAGCAGCACATCAGGCATGAATGGAGAGGTGGGTATTATGAGTCAAGCTTGGCTTATAGGCTTGCCTCAAAGGCTTTCTAATGGTATGATGCTAAAAGACCTATTGCTCAAGATGAGGGTAGAACTCCAACATATGCTTATTGCTCTATGTCATGGGTGGTCCAATTCGAACATGAAATTGCTACTTTGAAGGCCAATGTAAGAAAAAAGCATGGGAGTATGTAAGGCTCCTTGTGAAATGGTCAAAAGTGATGAGTTGGAGTCTCAAGAAGAAAGGTGGTTCTTGATGTGTAAGAAACATTGGGTGAGTGTATTCCATCAAAGAAATAATCATCCAAGATGTCAAAATTGATGCTCTCACTCATGCCCAACACACCAAAAAGGTAAAATTATTTAAAGTTGGGTAGGAAATTCAAATCCTCAAAGTGGAGAGATCGAATGAAATTTTTTATGGTCACCACTTGTCCCCATGAATTTATCCAGAAGTTTGATTTGAAGTTGAGGAGAAATTTCATTTCCTTGAAGTGAAAACACAAAAAGGTGATGCATTCGGTGCACCGCGACAATAAAATATGCGATTGATGGGAGGCAATACATCATTGTTCAAAATTTTAAATTTTTAGTTTAATTTAGCATTTTGAATTTTTAGTTTAGATTTTGAATTAGTTTTTGAATTTTGGCTAGTCCTCACATTTTTCAAGTCTTTTGTAGTGGTTTGCATAGATTTGGAGGCACAAAATTGATTGGAGCTGAATTTTGCGGTGGAAACACCTTCAAAAATGCATTTGGGGTGATTTTTGGTCATTTAGACCACTTTTTGGGCCTTAGGCGTCCTCCAACCAAAAGGGTGGATCGCCAAATTGGGCTTGGGTATTGCCTAATTTTTGAGAAAGTCGGCCCAAGTATAGCACACACTTGTGCTCAGAGAATGCGAATAGGGTCTATTAATGTGGTAATCACTGACAATGACACATCGCGAATGTCACGACCAAGGCCAAGGGCCTAGACATGACACAGTGAATGGAAAATTCAAAGTCAACCCAAACAATCCTCTTAGCATATTGCTTGCACATCCTTGGTTGTAGAATACGAAAAAAAAACATTCAACGTATAATTCTAAGGGAATAAGATCTTATGACTCACTCTATGGGGATAGATATGGAAAAGGGATTTACATGAATCACATAGCAAGCAAGTACTAGGGGGAGGCTAAATATGACTCAAGCTATGGGGAAGTAGGGACATTAGGACTTTTGTCACTTTCCATCAACATCCACATCATCAAATACCATCACATAACATCACATAAGAGGGATAGGAACTAAAGAATAAGTCTCTATAAAAGCTCAAACATATTATAGTGAGTACATAACTGTCACGCCCCAAAGTCCCGTTAGGGCGGACTGGCACCCGTCGCCGATAAGGCTCGGGAGAACCAACCTGTATCTATGCTTTTTCTACACATACTATAAGGGGTTTCTACGTTTGACATGCCTTTAAGAATATAAATACTGATAACAAGCCAAAAGGAAATGCATATGACTAAGCCGTTGGGGCCCCAGCAGCCTAGTCATATGCATTTCCTTTTGGCTTGTTATCACTGTTTACATTCTTAAAGGCATGTCAAAGGTAGAAACCCCTTATAGTATGTATAGAAAAGGCATAGACACAGGTTGGTTCTCCCGAGCCTTATCGGTGACGGGTGCCAGTTCGCCCTAACGGGACCTTGGGGTGTGACAATAACATAGCATAGTATGGTATCTAACAACACCTCTAAGTATGAATAAGACGGGGGCTAAGACATGTCAAGGCTCAACCTCAATATAGAAAGTAAAGTACTAGTGCCTCATCATAAGCAAGATAGAGGTAGGATATTGTCCCCGAAGTGGAGTACTTACCACAATAACAATCTTTATGAATCCAAGCTAGCCACGTGGAAGAGGATGAATAGGAGCTTTAATCCCTACATGGTTAGATCATATAAGAAAAAAGTATGTGTTAGTACTTGAAATGTACTACTATGTGGGATGCAATGAAACAATAGATAATAAGTTATACAAAACTAGATGCATAATCATATATAATAGGATATAATCTCAATATGTCATACATGAGTATGCTTTAACGAAAACTTGCATAAAACCTAACTTCATAATATTATACATATGTGGGAGAAGACCATAGCTGACATAGACCATGTGAGCTACTTCATGGAATCCAATTAACTCCTTCCATTGGGAAAAGGCAAATGAACTCCTTCCATTGGGAAAAGGACAATGCACTCCTTCCATTGGAAAAGGGGAATCTACTTTTCAAGGTTGATATCTAAAACTTCAGTAACTTTGCAATTGCATCTTTAGGGATCATTTTGGCTTACATGGATCCATTAGCCTAAACATAGCATAGAAGGGCTCCTATGGTGGCACATAGTTTGAGACACAAAGAGTTGCTACTAGGACTCTCTAGTTTTCATCAAAACATCATAACTTTAACTTTCATAAGTTGCCATAGCTTTCCTCACTTGAATTGAACCCTCATCATTAAAGAGTATACTCCCTTTCATAACTTTGATATGATGATTGTGTGGATTTCATGTATACAAGCTTTAAATCATAAAACTCAAGAGGACTATGCATTATTGTAATGAAAATCATAAATGTAATCATCCTCAGATAACGCGCCATAATCATACATATCATCTTTCATACTTGAACATAAAATCATGAAATTCTTCTCATAGAATCATCAATTTAATCATAACTCATGATGACATAAATTTCATAACCTCATAATCATAAAATAGTTTATAATTGAAAACCCTTGAAATCAATTCATGCAATTTGATATAATTACATGAAAAATCTAATATAATTCATGCTTATTAGGGTAATTAGGAAGAGCCCATAAGAAATCAACATTAAAACTTGAAGGATTTAGTAAATTAGATTTTTAAACTTCATGGGTGGAATAGCCCATGGATGAAGAAAATCTACATGCCTTTGATTCTTAAAACTTGAAGGAGAAGGCTTGAAAAACTTTGAGAATCCTTTTTATGAGCTTTGTCTTCAATAGAGGAGTTGATCTCCAAGGAATTTGAGAGAATTGATGGAGGATTTTTAGAGAGAGGTTTGAGAGGATTTAGGATGTTTAGAGAGAGGATTAGGTCTAAAAATAAGCGAGTTTTCATCCATTTA
>JAOTQR010077681.1:0-11949 GCA_025774065.1 Solanum ossicruentum | reverse complement strand
TAAGTCAAACCCAGATGAAAAGTATGTAGACACATAAGAGTAGGTAGATCCAGGATCAAATAACACAGATGCGGGCCAATAACAGACAGGAACAATACCTGTAATGACTGCGTCTGAGGCCTCGGCCTCGGGTCTTCCAGGAAACGCATAACACTGAGCTCCCCTTCCACCACCAACCTGAGCTACACCTCAATCTCCACCACATGGAACCAAAGTACCACCGTCTGGAGTCCTGCTACCTCTAGCAATTTGACCCCTTCCCCTTCCTCCAGCCGATGGAACAGAATCTCTAACTGGAGCTGCCGAATTAGCACGATGGGGTCTCGAATGATTCTGAAAGGGGCACTTTCGAATCATATGTCTTGAATCCCTACATACATAACAAGACCTTGGTGTAGAGGACTGTTGTCCATCGAAAGAACCACCGTTACCACCGCGGGTAGAACTCTGGGACCCATGATACATCTGACCACCCTCAGAAGCAGGTAGCGATGCATATACTGGCCCTCGACACTCGGATGAGCCACCCCCTTTATAGAATCCTCTACCTCCAGATGAGGTACCAGAAAACTGACCCATAGTACGAGCTTTCTTACGATCTCTGAACTCCTCTCTAACTAGCAACTCTACCTCCTTGGCAGTGATTAAAATAGACTGAAAAGAAGCCCCCTCACAAGCTGCTCTGAATACATAGGATCTAATCGAGAAGTTCAAACCTCTCATAAACTTGCAGACTCTCTCCTCCTCGTTTGGAATCATAGTTAAAGCATGATGGGATAACTGACATGAACGTGCTTCATACTCCATAACCGTCATACCTCCCTGCGTTAAATCCTCAAACCTCAATCGGCTCTCTTCCCTTACACTCCTAGGAATGATGCACTCCTTAAAAGCAAAAGAGAACATACCCCAATCCACCGGAGGGGACCCATCTGATTTAGATGCTACATAATTCCTCCACCACTCCCTGGATGGTCCACGGAGATTAAGTGCCATGAAACCGACACCATGCTGATCTACCAACCCTACTACATCTAGCATATCATGGCACAGAGTTAGAAATTCAGGTGCGTCCTCATTCTTAACACCTTGAAATTGAGGTGGTCTCATCTTCTGAAATCTTTCATAGCTAAGTTGATCATCTGCAACTAGGACTACCTCCGAAATGGTTTGTACCTCACTAGATGGTGTAGGGACCACTGGGGTTGTCCCAGCTGATCATGATGAGCTGCACCCTGATGTGGTCCTGAAGTCTATTTTTCCACTCTCAGTTGGGGTATTCCCTTCGCACCAACCCCCTTGGCAAGGTTTTCGAGCATACCCATCATTCTTAACAGAGTGTCCTCAAGTAATGGTATAGTTATGGGCTTTGGAAGGGCCTAATCCTCATTAACCTCTATCTGTTGCTCTGGAGAAACCCCTCTACCCTGCTCTCTGACTGGTGCAACTCTTCGGGCACGCCCTCTCACTGACGTCACTCCACGGGCACGACCCCTAGCTCGACCCCTTCCCCTACCTCTAACCGGGGTCTCAGCAATGGTCTCAGCAGCAGCCTCACCTCTACCAGCAGCAATAGCTCTAGTCCTTGCCATCTGTTAAGAAAACATAGGCACCACTCGTTACTAACAAAAATAACCATGCACGATAAAAGAGAATGAATAAAAAGAAGTTTCTTCATAGCCTCTTAAAGATAAGTACAGACATCTCTGTACCGATTCACAAGACTCTATTTTGACTTAGCTTATACACACGTGAGACCTATGAACCTAGGGCTCTGATACCAACTTGTCACAACCCAAAAATTGGGTGTGATGGCAATTGTTCAATCCCACCGGAACAAGTTAGCCTTAACTCAAACAGGGATAATAGATATAACATGTAAGCATTTCAACTGAAATAAATAACTAAAACTGAGAATTTCCATAAACTTTAATCTCACCCAAGGATTGGTTGTCACGCGCATAAGCCACTAGAAATACAGAAAATCAAGAAATACAAGTCCAAACCGTCCTCTTTCTCAAATAGAACAAGTACAGAAGAAATAGGAATGAGAGAGTCAGTCAGATAACAACAACTACCTCTCTATGTCTCCTGAGAATCCTCGACACTTTAGGGGATTTTTATTCAAAGTCTGGGTTCACCACCTACACGAGTATAAAAGCAAGGGGTGAGTACCAAAATACCATGCGGTACCCAGCAAGCGAACTAATAAACACAAAGTTAAGCAATATAGAATACCGGTACCCTGAACACTCCAACCTAACACCACCACCATAACCTGCATAAAATACTTAGCAAGGAATAATCCATAACACTTATTAGGTAGCAACAGCAAGAACAAGTACACAACCAATCAACGATATCAATAACACACATGAGGACTCAGGCCTCCATATCACACTTTTTTGGGAGATGGTTTCTTTGACATTGAGTATATTAAGTTAATTTAATATGTTTGTGTTCATTATTATCGTGACAGAACGTGGCACCTGATCCAATATATGTGTCGGAACGTGACACCCGATCCAATATATATGTGTCAGAACGTGACACCCGATCCAATATATGTGTCGGAACATGACACCTGATCCAATATATATGTGTCAGAATGTGACACCCGATCCAATGTATGTGTCGGAACATGACATCCGATC
The DNA here is from genome assembly GCA_025774065.1 of Solanum ossicruentum. Lineage (NCBI taxonomy): Eukaryota > Viridiplantae > Streptophyta > Magnoliopsida > Solanales > Solanaceae > Solanum > Solanum ossicruentum. The sequence continues at coordinate 9,295 of JAOTQR010077681.1, read as the reverse complement.
CAATATATGTAGTTCATTATTCATTATCATTACTTCTCACTTCATTATCAATGTTTCATCAAGTCTTCTTTATTTAAGGCATCACTTTGAGAGTTCAAGTTCAAGATTATAAATGGGTTCCATGGTCTTGGGGTTGCAGACCAATCACAACAATATATCAGTCAACCAAATCACAATAATTAAGTATCAATTTGACATCAATAACAAATAATCACTATTTCACCTATACTAGACCTCCATCATTAATTCACAAGTCAACTATCAGCATAGGATAACTACCTAATTCAAAATATTTCAATCAAGGCCTACATAAACCATTCTCAACACCTCGCACAAAAAGTATATTCTATATACTTAACAAAGGTTAAAAAATCCACTTGCCTTAGACAAAGTCAATCAATCAAGCACTTGAGCCTTTCCCTTCCGAATGAAGTTCGAAACACCACGATCTAATCCAATAAGAATTCAAAATAAGATTTCAAACTAATAATACCCAAATCTATAGTCAAGTTTTAAATATCAAATCCAGGGTTAAATCTTTATTCCTCCAAATATTATAATTCCAACAATATTAATATAATACCATATACTTATTATTTAATTACCTATATTCCAATATATCATCGTTTAAATAGAATTACAAAATATTCTGATAATATATTACTTAAAAGTACACAAAAATAAACTCATTTTTTTTATAAAATATCTTTTTATAAAAGATTTAGAAAATAGAAGCACTTACAAAAATACAATTGCCGAAACTCTATGCAATAAAACACCTCCCTTTCGCTAACCACATGCTATAAAATAAATCTAGAATTTAATTAGAACAAATTTAGGGAGGAATAATAATAATAGGGAACTAATAGAAGAGAAGAGAGGAGAGGATGTATTGTCTTGTGAAGGTAGGATTCTATATGTATGTTTTCCCTTATTCACAAGGCTTTATATAGCAAGGAAAAGGGGGTGAAAATTATGCATCATAATGATGCTTATCATTAACATGAATTATCCTAGCTTTTCCTTTCCACTTTAAAGTGGAGCTTTTAGTGTTGGCCATAAGAAAACTTTAGACAAGGTAAGGTGGAAGCATTATCACCCCAACTTGCTCTAATAATGGAACATTATACAAGTGAGTGGGGTATACTTTTGACATTAAAGAAAAGCTTTACACCAAACAAAGTGGAAGCATTATCACTAACATAAGAAAACAAAACAAAAAATGGAGAAAGGGTTGTTACAAGATGGCTCGTAAAGCATGCCACGACCCGTGAAGATGGTTGTGGCACAACACTTAGCCACAAAACTCCCCTTCATGTCAACCTTGTCTCATTTGCACACTTCACGACCCTCCACATGATCAGTGGCAAGCCACACGGTCGGTGTCACTAGCGTGTCACATTCCTTAGGCTAAGAATGGCCTTTTCCAGTTCCATCTAACCCAAATGGCCCGTCAAAGGCATCACTGCCCATCAAGCTGTCCGTTTGACACCAATGCACAAGAGGGTCTCACGAAAATGATCAAAACTCTTTCATCCGACATCGGAATGAGGTGAAACCAAGTGCATTGTAAAGCTAACTGAAGGGGATTCCATTCTTTAGGACAAAAATGGCCTTTTACATCCCCAAGCCATCCAAAAAGCCCATCCAAGGCAACACTGCCCGTCAAACTATCCGTGTGACATCACTGCACAGGAGGGTCTCATGAAAACGGCCATAACTCCTTCATCTGAACTCAAAATGAGGTGAAATCAAGTGTATTGGAAATATAACTCAAAGGAATTTCATTTGGTAGGTCGTTGGACACCCAGTACCTTTTGTTCTAAGAGATATGCCCCTTTAAATTTGACCCTTCTACCGGTACTTGTGTTAAACTTAGCCAATGGAAATACTTTCGAACTTGGCTTGATGTAGGGGACCCATGATGTCCTTAAACAACATAAACAAGCTTCAATTGAAGTCTTGAAAGTGAACTTAGATCAATCTTGGATGTTCCATAAGGTATCACCTTGGTCCAAAACTTTCCGAAATCCAATCTCCAGCGTCACTAAAGCTATACAAAAATCTGGGTCCTTACATGTTGGTTCTAATTGGGCTCATGAGTTAGTCTGTGACTACAAAATTAATTCTGATTGTAAATCTGCCAAAAATTGATTCAAAAAGTTCAGTTCTTAGTAGTTGATATTGATGGATGATTTTAAGGAGGGGCTTAAATGGAGATACGAACACCGATTTTAAAAGATCATAACTCAAGCTTTTGGTAATGCCTGTTGTCCTTCTTTCTCTATCTTGGACCATTCAAGGACAAACTGTTGGTAAATTGGTATCTATTGTAACGACCCTTAAGTCATTTTGAGAAATAGAACTTTTAATTCCACAAAGATTTATTTCGTAAATTTTAAAGGGGCTTTTTGGACCATTTGATAACTTTGTTATCTAGCTTAGGGGTAACTTTAGATGATTAAATTAGTTAATGAATTAAAGTGGATATTATTTAAAAATCTGTATTATCCTATATTAATTAAAATAAGTAGTAGGGTTGTGAATTAGAACACATAATGAAAGAGAAGCAGCAGACGGATGAGAGCCTCAAATTGCATCAGGTAAATATTTGACCTCATCTTCTTTGTTAATTGTTTGGATTAAATGATAGTATATAAGTGTTATAATTATATAATGAATTGGAAACCTTTCAAGGTTGCAACATGATGTGGCTATTGTTTCTGTCCAGGGATTAGTGATTATTAAATATTTTAAGGCTGAATTTGGTTGTTGTTATTAGAGTATATAGTCATATAGGTGTATTAAAGCAATATGTGGAAAAGTGATGATGATTTTATTACTATTATCATAGTTAAAGTGATTTTGGAATTGAAAGTTATACTGTAGCGGTTGATCTTATTTTGGGGTTTCATGAGACATTAGTTGGTTTTCATAATTGCTCTCCAGCTCCGCATTGTTTCAACTAATTTTCAGTTTAGTTTATCCTATTAAATTATCACATTATAAATTAAGTGTCGATCGGTTGAAATAGGTAACTAAACATTAGTTGTATTATATTTTATGAATATCATTAGATCTTAAATATTGAAGACATTAAGACTTAACCCTAAGCTTGAAGTTTAGAAGTTTGATTATAGAATCGGATGAGCTTTTGGGGCTAGGCAAGATATATAGGAATATGGGTGTTTATGGATTCGTTTGCGTACTAATATCATATACTTGATAGATTCAAAACGTTCAGAGGTATTGGAGAAAGGGAAAGCACTAATGGATTAGCTCACTTGACTTCAGTTCTTTGATTTGAAGTAGGTTATGGTTTATTTTATCTAATAGAGAGACTCTTAATAGCGATTGATAGTCATAGAGTAAAGTTTTGATATTTGCTAATTCACTTAATTGTTGTGGTTCGATTGACTGATATATCATTGCGATTGGTCTGCAATCCCAAGACCATGAAACCTATAATCTTGAACTTGATCTCTCAAAGTGATGCCACGAATAAATAAGGCTTGGTGAAACATTGGTAATGAAGTGAGAAGTAATGATAAAGAATAATGAATTATATATATTGGATCGAGTGTCACGTTCTAACACGTATATATTATAGGATTGGGTGTCACATTCCGACATATATATTATAGGATCAGGTGTCACGTTCCGACACATATGTATTATAGGATCGGGTGTCACATTCCGACACATATATATTATAAGATCGGGTGTCATGTTCTGGCATGATAACAATAAAGAAAATCATGTTAAAATAATTTAATATACTCAATTTCAAAGAATCTATCTCCCAAAGGAAGTGTGATGTAGAGGCTTGAGTCCTCATGTGTATCACTGATATCATTGATTGGTTGTGTACTTGTTCTTGTTGTTGCTACCTGTTAAGTGTTATGGTTGATTTTCAGCTACTATTTTATCCATATTAATTTTTATTTGGAGTCGGTTGATGATACCTACTCAGTACATGTAGCTCGTACTAACTCCTACTTTTATTTTCTTGATTTTGCTTTTGTGGAGTGCAGTGAGTGTTCCATTGACTTCGACTCGCCCTCAGCTCTAGTCGGGCGTTGGTATATCAAATTTCAGGGTAAGCTAACCTTCCAGCTCGTGTTGGCTTCTATCAATTGTGGCATGATGTCCTTAGTTTCAGACATAAATTATTTTATTTATTTATTTTGGTGGTGCTACTCTTAAACATAGTACTTGAGATTGGATGTCATTGAAGTGATGACTTCCAGGTTTTGGGAATGTTATGTAATACCTTAGTAGATTTTGTAATTTTTACTTTTATAAATTTGAACTTCCGCATTAATATTGTATTTTATGAGTTGAACTACTAATATAGGTTGGGATTTGTATCATTGGTTCACTCACTTAGGAATTAGGTGTGGGTGCCACTCATGACCCATTTTGCATAATGACAACCTCTGGAGCACATGACTGCTGAGGAACAGATTGTCCTTGATTGTCGGGCTGTTTAGCGACTAATGCAGGTGTTATCGATGGGGCTGGGAAGGGATTGGTATGATTATAAGCAACATGTATATAGTCATTTGTATATATTCCCAGTAATTTTATACATGAACTATGTGAATTTGTATATATAAACTAAAATTGAATGACAGTCATAAACGAAGAGCTACTGAAATACCTCTTGGTCTTGCCCATTGGGAGACTTATTGACCATTCTGGTTGATTTTAGGGGGGCTTCAGCACATTCGGTCTGATAAAATAACAAACAGGGACATAGATGTGTGTGTGTGTATTTTAGCTAACAGATATGTATATATAGATAAATTTTGTGTCAATGGTTGGTGCATAATTTGATATAACCAATTAGGTTTACGACGAATATCTAATAAATTAGATAGAGGTAGTGTGTGTACCTCAGGCTGCTGCGGCTTTTCACAATGGTGTAGTGCTAGTTCCGTGAATCCCTTATCAACAACAACAGCTCCAACACTCTCTACCTGATAATGACGTATGTTATAATCAATACAAACGTGATATTACTCTAAAATCAAAAGTGTATAATTTAAAATTGAATCAGTACCTTTGAATCCTCTATATGTAGGTAAATACATTGAGCTTGCACGGGTGTTAGTATATTAACGTGAACAATTTGATCTTGTTGTGTTCCTAAACTCTTGTCCTGCAACATTGACGATGTTTTATTTATTTTTTTTTATTATATTCTGATAAAATGTTTATAGAGTATAATATATTATAAACTGATGCATCAACAGTTATATAAAAATGATGTAACAAGTGCAATTTTGTTTTTAGATAATATGATTATATGTGTATATATATAAAAAGCAACCTCTAAAATGATAAGATTGGTTGTTCCTCTATTGCACTCCAAGCCACGTCGTCAAACTGGCCATGTGCTTCAGATTCAATGTTAATACTTGGTGATTTCTGTCCATAATTCCTTGAATCGGCCTGTGTGATGAAGTGTGTTAAAATGTTATACATGAATATTGAAAAAAAAATAAGTAGTTATAAGTTAGTTTTCGGTAACTGAACTTGAATAACAACCTTGGCATGATATTCTTCACCTCCAATGGCCACCAAAACATCCTTGAAATCATCTTTTCTGAGCTTCTTCTAATCTTAAAACTCGTCCTTAACCTATTTTTTTTATATCAAAATGTTTTGGAGTCTAAATGTAGAAATAATATTATGCATATATAAAAATTTATGCTTACAGATGTTTCGAAATTTTCAAATTCATCTCGAGAAATGCCATTATCAACTAACATACTGCTCGATGGCTTGTCGGCTACCTTGTTCCTTGTTGGTCTCGCAGTTGGTGGTCTAGCAGGTGACTTCCTTGAAGTTTGTAGGATCCTTGTTGTAGGTGAAATCGAAGAATGATGTTGAATTTTTCTTTTAGCAGGTAGTTTGGGGCCGCATTTATTTGTTTTTGAGGTGGAACAGGACCTACACTCCTTAATTTTTTTCTTTCCCGCTGGTTAATGGTGAGCTACTTTTTCTTTTTCTTTTCGAGTCTTTGACATTTGAGGGCATGTCTGGAAATCATCATTTGAATCATTACCTTGGCATCTGGTATGCAAAGATGTCTGGGGTGGTGCTGGAATTGGCTCATCAAACATCGGAGGGATTTGCAAACTTGACATCTCTGTGTGCATTGAAATTATATTCTGGAGAACGATCTGAAAATTGTGGTTTTTATCAAACAATCTAAGATGTTCTTTGTGCATATAACTATTACTTATAGCATTTTATATAGTATATGTTATATAAATATATGATGTGTATTTTATTAATAGGTATAATTGAATATCATGTTTTGATAATACAAATTTTGTTATTATTTATTCAAATATTTTATGCATTACCCTCTCACACCTTTTCATATGTGATGTATACACTTACAAACTGAGCATTGTTGGTGTGAAAAAATACAAAAATAATATATATTTAGAGACATGTATTGTTTATGTGTAGGATTGAGCATATGTCGTATATTATAATGTATAACTTATTTAATACATGTATAGAATCACCCCCTCAAAAATAGTGTATAAATGCATTGAAGCACAAAAAATTCAGAATTATACTGCTATAAAATGGAATAAAGGACAACGGTTTGCTTGTCGTGCTTTTTTGCGGTTGATTCGGAATAGGAAATTGATTAAGTAGTCACACCAGGGTTGATCGATTAATGTCTCCCAATTAATAATTTTGAGAGTGTGATTAGACATCCTTTTTGCAATATTCGGATTACCTTCGGAGCAGCACTCATAGAGCCATATCTGCATAGCCAAAGGGAATCCATGGATCCTGAAATATTTCCCTGTGAGAGTAATCTTTGAGTGCAGATTGTTTGTAAGCTAAATGCCTTGTTACTCCAAGGATAGTCAGCGAAATAACCTGATTCAGCAAGAGCAAAGTCTTTTTTGTAGATTTTTATTGAGGTCGGCTCTTCTGACATGATGAGGTTATGCAGGAAATACAAATGGCAAACTTCACTGCATCGTCATCGTTTTTGCCCCATATTTTATCTTTAAAACTCTGAACAAGCTGTCTTTTTGTGATCTTTGAGTGACCTTCGAAATACTAAGATAACAATCGGTTGGCTCTTCAATGTTGAATGTGAACTTTGGCTCATTCTCGCCGCCCGTACTTAAGCCCGAATATAAGTGCAAATTCCCTGATAGTGAATCGTAGTGTATACCAATTCATGTGGAATAGAAATGCATCTGATGAATTGCCCTTCAGTTCATATAGCATAAAAACCTTGAAGAGTTGCGCTTGGACACTAATGTAGAATCAAGTTAATAAATGATGTATATACTTTAAAAAAAGGACCTCAAAATGTATACAACAGGCAACTAATGAATCTATATAAAAAAATTGTGATGTATATCTATCTCAATTGTGATGCTTTGTATAAGTATATATACTTGTGCTTCAAAATTAAAAAATGATCCTTCAAAAGGAGTGAAATAAATACACATAAGGAACAATTGCTAATTGCACACAAATACATTTATAAATAGTATAAAAAAGAACAATGGTCATTCTTATTTGTACAACCTATTGTATACAGTTAAAAGAGGAACAGTGGCCAAATGTATAGTGACTTCAATGAAATCATACATAGTATAAAAAAAGAACAATGACCATTTTATCTCTATATATTGAGATATATATATATATCTATCTCAATTATGATCCTTTGTATAAATATATAAACTTGTGTGTCAAATTTAAAAAAGGATCCTTCAAAAGGAGTGAAAACAAGTACACATAAGGGACAATTGCTAATTGCACAAATACATTTATACACAGTACAAAAAATAAACAGTAGTCATTCTTATTTGCACAACCCATTGTATACAGTATGAAAAAGGAACAATGACCAAATATGTAGTGACTTCAATGAAATCATATACAATATAAAAAAAAATAGTGACCATTCTTATCTCTATAAAATTATGATATATATCTATCTCAATTGTGATGCTTTGTATAAGTATATAACTTGGATAACAAAATAACAAAAAGTTCCTTCAATAGAATGAATGCATGTATAAAAATCAATTACACATAAAGGGCAATGTATAAAGTATATATCATTTCACTTGCATAACACATTGTATACAGTATATTGCAAAAAAAAGAAAATCCTTATTTCCTTCTTCAATGTCGTTTTCTTATGATTTGTCAGAATCATAAACTTCATCTTCTTCAGATTCACCACTGCTGGCAGATATTTTATTCACCTTTCTCTTCTTCATCAAACTCAATCGAAGTGGAATAGGATCATTCCGAATTTTCGATCTTCTTTCTTCGATATCCCTAGCCTTTGTTAGAGACCCTGCAATATCCCCAAATTCTTGAGTTATACCCGCGAAAGTGAGGGTGAATCTTTCATAACTTTGTCATGAAAAATGTGTACCTCTAACTATTCTCCTGAATGGAGATTCTTTGACCATAATTTTTGGATGCGGAGCTGTAAAATGAGGGTTTTGAATAAAAAGAAAAAAAATTAAATTTTTGGGTAAAAAATTAAAAATACCGCAAAAATAATCATGAAATTGCAAGATGGAATTGGGAGGGAGTTTTAGAAAAAAACTTACTTGTTGAAGATGATAACTCTTGAGAGATTTCAGGGAGTGCTTGTAGGAGGTAGATACGATTGTTTATGGAAAAAAAAAAGAATCGAGTGTATATTTGGAGAAAGAAAGATCAAAAGAAATATGAACGAGTTTATGCAAAAGTACTGGGACACACTAAATCTTATAGCCAAATAAATACAAAACGATAGTTATAAAAAATAATAATATAAAATTATAGTTATGTTTTGATATTTAATACTAAAGATTTGCTCAGTTGTGTAATTTTTCCTATCATTATTTCTCAATAGACTTTGCAATGTACTAGTAACATCTTATTTGAATGGTTGTTTCCTATTGTATTGTTAGTCAAATATAATATTTGTTTAATTATTACTTAAATTTAAATTCATAATTAAATAATAAATAATAATAAAATATACCCAAATATTATATATATTGAAATAATACAATCTTTACTTACATTTAGGATGTAGTTTAAGCTGCTCAAGCAGGTAGCAAGTCGGCATGTCTGTTTGAACAACTTGAAGGTATACTGGTAATTTTTTGTGATTTTTCTATTGTAATTTATTTATGTTATTTTTTGTGTTAAAAAATGTTACTAATCATGATAATTAATGATTTAAAATACTTTAAAAAAATATGTTACGCCACAATATTTAATAAGTTAAAAC
>JAOTQR010077680.1:0-11950 GCA_025774065.1 Solanum ossicruentum | reverse complement strand
AGGAAAGAATTGGGACTAACGAGAAGGAAAGGACCTAATACCTTAGGCTTGAGTAGATTGGAAAAGATGGGGGTACCACTTCATCATATTAAACTCCGCCTCCTATGTAGCACTCTCCATATGTTGGTTCCTCCAAAGCACCTTCACTGAAGCCACATCATTATTACAAAGCCATTTCACTTGTCTATCAAAAATCTCTACCGGAACCTCCTTGTAATACAAGTTCTCTTCCACCACAATGCCCTCCAAAGGCACAATAATGCTAGGATCTCCAACCATATTTCTCAACATGGACACAAGGAAAACTGGGTGAATAGATCTCAAATCTAGGGGTAACTCCACTCTATATTCCACATTACCAATTCATTCAGTAACTTCGTAAGGCCCTACATTCCGGGAACGTAGCTTCCCTTTTTGCCAAAACGCATCACTCCCTTTATAGGTGAGACCTTCAGAAACACCCAATCTCCAACTTGGGATTCAAGGTCTCTCTTTTTAGCATCCGAATAGGACTTTTGGCTGCTTTGTGCTGTCTTCAATCATTCTCTAATCAACTTCACTTTCTCCATAGACTCCATTACCAAGACCAGGCCAATCAAAGCCATTTCCCCAACTCAAACTATCCCACCGGAGATCTACACCCCCTACCATAAAAGGCCTCAAATGGTGCCATACCAATGCTAGCATGGAATCTATTATTATAAGCAAACTCGATGAGTGGAAGATGGTCATCCAAATTAACTTTGAACTCCAACACACAAGCCCTCAACATATCTTCCAAGGTTTGAATTATCCTCTTGGCTTGTCTATTGTTTTGGTGATGAAAGGTGGTACTCAACTTGACTTTAGTACCAAGTCCCCTTTGAAACGATTTCCAAAAGTTGGAGGTAAATTGGGTACCCCCGATCTGATATGATAGATCTCGGCACATCATGCAACCTTATCGATTCCTAGATGTACAATTTCACATATTCTTCAGCACTAAAAGTAGTCTTAACTGATAATAAATGAGCCGATTTAATCATCCGATCGACAATAACCCAAATGGAAAGAAATTACTTCCGAGTCCGAGGCAAACCAACCACAAAGTCCATATTTATGTCTTCCCATTTCCAAGAAGGAATCTCAATGTATTGAGCCAATCCACCGGGCCTTTGATCCTCCACCTTCACTTGTTGACAATTCGAGCATTTGGATACAAACTTGGTTATGTCGCTCTTCATACCATGCCACCAATACACCTCCTTTAAATCACGATACATTTTTATGGACCCCGAGTGAATAGAATAGTGAGAACTATGGGCTTTACTCATGATCACCTTCCTAAGATCATCTACATATGGAACACAAAACCGATCTTAATACCGAAGTACACCATCTTCCCCTTGGGAGAAAACTTCAATATTCTTCTCTGCAACCAATTTCTTCAACTTAACAAAGGATGGGTCTAGATTTTGCTTAGCCTTCACATCAACAACCACTGAGGATTCGGCCCCATTTAGAACATGTATACCATCGTCATTGGAATTGGCCACTCTAACACTCAATCTAGCCAAACGGTAGACATCCCTTGCCAACTCCTTCTTGCCTTTCTCAACATGAGCAACACTTCCTATGGATAGCCTACTAAGAGCATCGGCTACCCGATTTGCCTTGTCGCGGTGATATAGAACACTCATGTCGTAATCTTTTTGGAGTTCCAACCATCTCCTTTTATCTCAAATTAAGGTCTCTTTGAGTGAACACATATTGCAAGCTCTTGTGATCAGTGAAAACATCCACATGAACTCCATACAAATAGTGTCTCCAAATCTTCAAAGATAAAACCACTGCCACTAACTCAAGGTCATGAGTTGGGTAGTTACGCTCATGTACCTTCAATTGCCTTGATGCATAACCTATCACCTTACCATGTTGCATAAGTACATAACTCAACCCAATTTGAGAGGCAAAACAATATACCACGAACCCATCCATATCATTTGGTAGTGTCAAAAGTTGAGCTGCTGTAAGTCAATCCTTCAAAGTTTGAAAGATCTTCTCACACTCATCTAACCATACAAACTTAGCCTTCTTTTGAGTCAATTTAGTCGATGAAGAGGCAATAGATTAGAACCCCTCAATGAACCTTCTATAAGAGCCTGTTAACCCAAGGAAACTTTGAATGTCCGAAGGAGTCAACAGTCTAGGCCAATTCTTTACCGCCTCAGTCTTCTTCGGATCTACCTTTATACCATCATCGGACACCACATGACGAAGAAAAGCAATCTCAACCAACCAAAATTTACACTTGTTAAATTTTGCATACAACTTCTTCTCTCTCAAGGTTTGCAAAACCGACCTCAAATGATCTATATGCTCCTGTCTGCTTCGCAAATAGATAAGAATATCATCAATGAAACAACAACAAAACTATCAAGAAAAGTCTTGAACACCCGATCATGAGATCTATGAACACGGCCGGAGCATTAGTTAGGCCGAATGACATCACAACAAACTCAAAGTGCCCATACCTCATTCTAAAGCTCGTCTTGGGAATGTCATATTCTTGAACCTTTAACTGATGATACCCGAAATGGAGGTCGATCTTCCAAAAGTGAGTAGCCCTTTGAAGTTGGTCAAACAAGTCATCGATCCTAGGTAATGGATACTTCTTCTTAATGGTCACCTTATTCAATTGGCTATAATTGATACACATCCGAGGAGATCCATCTTTCTTTCTTACAAATAACACCGGAGCACCCCATGGAGATATATTTGGCCTGATGAAACCTTTCTCTAACAATTCTTTCAACTGGTCCTTCAATTCTTTCAACTTAGCCGGTGCCATATGATAGGGAGGAATAGAGAAAGGTTGAGTATCTGGAAGACGATCTATGCCAAAGTATACTTCCCTTTCAGGAGGAATACTGAGCAAGTCTTCGGGAAACACGTCTAGAAACTCATTCACCACCGGAATAGACTCAAGAGTAGGCAATTCAGACTCCACATCTTTAACCCTCACAATGTTTTCCGAGCCTTGAGGTAGGAAATAAATCGACCTTTGATAGCGGAGTTACTACCTTTCCATTCAAGAACGGGCTCACTGAGAGGTTGGAACTTGACCTCCCACGGTTCTACAATCTACAGAGGCATAAGATCATGCAACCAATCCATTCCAAGAATCACATCAAAATCATAAATTCCCAGTTCCACAAGATCACATGGGAAAACCTTATACAACACCGAAACAGGACAACCATGATAGACTCTATATGCAACAACAAATTCATCCACGGGAGTATAAACTGAGTAAGGCTCCCGCAAAATTTCCGGACTCAAACCAAATTTGATAGCCAATAGAGGAATCATAAAAGACAAGTTTGCACTCGGATCAAGCAAAACATAAGCATCAAAATCAAAGACTTTTAACATACTAGTCACAACATTCGGAGCCTCTTCAACTTCCTGAAGTGCATGAAGAGCATAGAACATGTTGTTCCTCAGAGTGACACCCTGAGGAACCCTTGGCTGACCTTGTCTACCTTGATCAACCTGACCTTAACCTTTCTGATGGTTCTTGGGACAATTGGCAACTTTGTGATTCTTATCACCACACCCGAAGCAAGCACCTAATTCTCTCAAACAAGGACCTGTGTGGTGCTTTCTACACTTGGTACACATAGGATTCCCCTAACCATCATCTACAGGTGCCCTAGGCGGAGGCACCTTAGCATTAGCAACCCGAGCACCTGAACCTTGGCCTTATTGGAAACGGCCAAAACCACCACCCCGAGTCAGAGAACCCACCATAAAAATGGGCCCTCTTAAGATCATGCATCCTCCTCCCTTTGAGTTTCTCCCCTTCAATCTATTCAGCATAAACCATAATTCTGGAGATGTCCATATCTCAATTAAGCATGGTCATATGACATTCTTGAACAAGCAAGTTAGAAACACCAGAGATGAACTTATGCATTCTTACACGAGGATTAGCCACAAGTGTTGGGGCATACTTTGAGAGCTTAGTGAACTTGAGAGAAAAATACCTCACATTCATATTACCCAACCTAAGGTTGATAAACTCAGTCATCTTGGCTTCCCTAAGCTCAAGTGGGAAGAAGCGATCAAGAAAAGCAAGCTTGAACTCTTCCCAATTAACAACATCACCACAAACCCTCTCTATAAACCACTGAGTATACCATACATGTGCTACATCCTTCAACTGATAGGCAGCTAGCCCAACCCTCTCCTTAGAAGTGAAATCCATGACATTCAATACCTTTGAGAGCTCATCAATGAACTCCTAAGCATCCTCATCAGTCTTAGACCCAAAGAACTCCAGAGGATTCATCCGGGTGAAATCTCTCACTCTGGAATCTGGAGTAGAATCCCGAGGAAGGTTAACCTGCCACTTGGGCAAGCATGGCAAAGGCCGTACAGAACTCACCATGAGTGACACGTTCATCCCTAGGCTCTTGAGATGTGTGACACTCATTAGCTGAGGCTGGTCTGGCAGGTCTACCAAGATGAATCTTCTAAAGCAAAGTAAGGATACCATCAAGGGTCAAAAGCTAAACTAACTATTTAGAGCACGACATAAGACATGAAGAAGTGAAACAATTCTTAGAACGTCGTTGTAGCCTCCTACTCATAGGCATGGTGCACTTCACACCCATGATTAGGACTCTACATAATGCGGCATATTGGACTCCAAGGATTATTAACAAACCTAGGGCTCTGATACTATCTTTGTCATGACCCAGACCTAGGGCCTAGATGTGACACGGAGTATGGGAACTCGAGAGTTCTAAAATAAGCCTCAAGATACCAAAACTTGCATCATCGGTTTGAAAGCCTAGTCAACAATCATCACATAGTTCTAAAGGATGGGAAAGTAGGACTCACGCTATGGGGCGTCATGGGGAAAGGGTCAACATGAGTTTACATAGCATATAGCACAAAAATACTAAGGGGTGGGTACGTAGGACTCTCGCTATGGGGGCTATTCGGGTCTTAGCATATTTCCATCAACATGAGAGCAAGTCACATATTGGTACTTAAAGATAACCATATATGTAACATACAAATAACTGTAACATATAACATATAACGTGAAAAGGTTTACAAGGTGTCCAACAATGCCTCTACATAGATGGGTCGGGGGCCAAGACATACCTCAAGCTCACCCTTAAACACATCAGGAGAAGTATGTAACATAGGTAGATAGATGGTGGTGCATCCTTAAAAAACAGTACTCACAACAACAAGTAAATCTGGAATCAAAGCAAAACGTCGAACAGTGGATGGTCAAAGTCCTCGGTCCCTACATGGTAAAATCATGTAGGCAAGAGTATGTGTTAGTACATTTGAATGTACTAAATATGCGGGGCACAATGCATGTAACTTACCAAAACCTGTATATCAACGTTAAATGACAAGGTACATAAATCGAAAGAGTTGAAAATCAAAGAATGTAATATAACGAGATGCTATGAAAGTCATGATGCATGAAATGCAAATGATGCACTCATTTATATATATATTGGGGATGTGACCTTAGCCGATATAAGTAAGACCAAGCTAGCTATTACTTGGAATCCCGATGAAATCCCCTTATCGGTAAAGAGGTGATCTACTTGCCAAGGGTATGCCATATGTCATATCAGGGGAAAACTCTCTCTTCGGATAGGATTTTCACAAAATCACAATTCAAATCATTTCTTCTCATTACGAGACAACTCCCTCTTTGGATCGGAAACCTATGCTAGGCACATAGTTCAAGGAACGAGAGAGCGCCCTTTGGGATAGCCCTAACGCCCCCAATCCATTGGTGCTAAGTCGTTATCCCACAAGACGCTTGGGACCGGATTGAATCCTTAGTTAAAGAGAGGGGCTAAGCTAAGAATAAATATATGTACATACATTCAAATGACGTAAATAATTGAAATTGTGATTGGGGTATTGGTGGAGGATCTTGAGAGAATTGAGAGGGTATTACAAATGAGAATAATGAATTTTTATCCATAAAATATTATTTAGGTCTTTTAGGAAGGTTAAAATAGCATTGAAAGTCTAAAAAAATCATTAGAATAATTAAAATTTACGAAAATGCCATTGTGATCAGATGGAATATTTGGCAAAGTGGTGCACCATGGAAGGTCCCACAGGTCATGTGGCACTCCATGGGTCGTGTGGAGTGCCCGTAACAAGGTACTTGCTCTAAAAATTAAAGTTGGAAATCGATTGAAAAAAGACATCTCGTCGCGACCATTGAGGCCTCCACGGTTCATGTGGAGCCTCACGGCCTTGGTGGAGACTCGTGGAACCATACTTGGTGCCGGAAAATGTTGCCCAGGCTCCATGCCAAGGGCCACGACTCATGCCACCTGCCATGACCCGTGTGGGTGGTCATAGTCCATGCCTTAGCCTCAAACTTACCTCCACGCCTACCAAGCCTCCCTTACTCACCTTCACGCCCCTCCTCACGACCAGTGGTAAGACTCACAACCCGTGCCACTGGTTGTGCCACCTTCCTTAGTGCCAAAAATGGCCTTTCCAACCCCAGCTGTCCCAAACGGCCCATCAAAGGCCACACTGGCCATTAAACAAACTATGTGACAACACTACACAGAGTGGCCTCACGAAAACAATCATAACTCCTTCATACCTCAGAATGAGGTCAAACAAAGTGCGTTGTGAAGCTAAATCAAAGGGATTTCATTTGACATTTCGTGGGCAACCCAATTCCGAATGTGCTAAGTGTTATGCTTGGTTAAATTTGACCCCTTCTGTTGGTATTTGTGTCGAACTTAGCCAATGAAAAATTCTTTGAACTTGGATTGATGTAGGGGGGCCCATGACGGCCTTAAACAACAAAAATAAGGTTGAAAATTGAGTCCTTACACACCTTCAATTATTCCACTTTTCCCTTCTACATATTCCAATAAAGGTGGAACCAAAATAGGATCTGCAACCAAGATAAGACAACCTATCTATATCAATAAGATTTTCAGATAATCCCTCTATTCAAAATACCCTATTTTTTTCACATTGTCCAAGTTCATACCCTAACTTTTCACATAATCGCGCAATTCAAAATAAGACAACCTATCTATATATACACTTAAGAACTCGGTAACTCGTCAACCATCATATGGTTTTTAATCCTTGTTTCCCTTTTTTACATTCTTCATAACACGCCAATAGTAAACTTTCAATGTAATGAAATCAAAATTCATTTTAATAACCTGAAAATATTAATAACAAGTCAACTTTGTAATTACAGTTAACCATTGACCATGACAAATACATACAACAACAAAAAGTCATACTATGGTATAATATAAGCATAATTGTTAGATTGTATGACCAAGAATCAAAACAAAGACGAAGAAAATCGTAGGTTAACAAGTCAATTCTGTTTAGGCATATATTGTGAACTTGTAAAAAGCTAAAGAGAAAAAACACCCTAGGTTAAATTGTAGCCTTAACTGAAACAATGTAATGAGATGAACCTGACTTTTTAACACAACGGTGACAATGATACAATAAATGCTTGACCAAACCCTAGTGCCACCGATTTTCGTCCACCAGAATGACGAACTACTCGATCGTAACCACCAACTTTCTCTAAATGCAATAGTGAAACCTCGATTAAACAATTAAAACTCCATCAAATTAAAGAAATCTTTAGAAATTTCTTTGATTTCTGGTCGAAATCGACGATTAGATTTTTTCTGTTTTAGGAGAAGTTAAATGGGTATGGATGGAATGGATAATGGATATGGGTGAAATAAAACAGGGGGTGTTCATTTAACACGTAGCATAATAAGGGGCAAGTGTTATCATTCTCTATTAATATCTGGGATCTAGTGTAGAAAGGGTCAAATAAATTCACTTTAGAGTAGTGTAGGTATGTAACAGGTCTCTCCAATAGTTAAAGTGTGTAACTGAATTTTGGAAAAAACTTTAGGGGGGGCGGGGGGAAGATTTTTTTTTTTTTATTTTTTAAATTTTAGAAATGGGGGGTGGTAGGGTTTGAGGCGGGGGTGGGTGGGAATGGGTAAGGGATAGAGTATGGAAGTAGAAAAAAATTAAATTTCTTTTTGTGGGAAAAATAATCTAAATTAAATTTCTTTTTTTATGAAAAAATAATCTTTTTTGAAACTTATTGTTTAGGAGTGGGGTTGGGGTGATAGGGGTTGAGCATTAAGAATTTAGCTTTAATTTAATATTTTTTTGGCTTTACAAAATTAACATGGGTTAGAACTATTTTATCAAAATTCATATTTATCCATATTTTATATGGACGGATTGTAATCTAAACCATTTTAACTAAATCCATCCAAATCTAATCTAGTCCAACCATTTGCCACCTCTAGCTTCAGATGCTAGTAATCAGGTATAATGTTTCAAATGTCAATAATCAGGTATTAAGATTTAGATACAGGTAATAAGCTTTATGTGCCAATAATAATGTATTAAGTTTTATATGCTAGTAATCAAGCAGTAAGTTTCAAATTATAGTAATCATGTGTTAAGTTTGTTAGTAATTCAGTATTAAGTTTCAGATGCCAGTAAACCTGAAGACTCTTTTCTTGTAGAATTGATTTGGTGTGACGAAGGCTTCTTAAACAGCTTTGCAGCTAATTTGGTGGTGATGAATTTAGGCAGATGTCAAGGACAAATGAGTTTCAGCCATAGCTGAGCTGCATTAGGGATCTGTGGAGTCTTTGATCTAGATTGTGATGCAATCTTAGTAGAAATTTCAATAAGCACTAAAGTGTTCCTTTATATTTGTAGCGCTGAATCAATTGGAAGACCACAAATCTCCTTCAATAGATTGGAGCAACAAAAACTCAAGTCTGCAGGTCAAAGCAATAGCATCCATCTCGGTGATATACCGACCTTCAAAATAGAGATAAGATGTAAAAGCAACCATATCCAATGATCACCACTAGTGCATTGGCATGGGAAATGACCATCCACACAACATTTGTAGCAATTAACACTGCCAATGGAAGCCTCCTCAAATAGGTTCAGTCACGTCAACAGCCTTAGTATGGCCGTCAATGCCAGAGTCAACGTCGAACTCGACAGCTTCATCATTAGATAGGCTACGAAAATGCTCAGATCTAATACCAGACTAGTGAACAAAGAGATCTTCACTGAACCACTTCACCGTTCCCTTATCCCTCTATCCATTCTCACCAACAGAAACCCTAAAACCCTTTGAGAATAAAACAGGGCTAAGGGAACCGTCAAGCGGTTCAGTGACGATCTATTTGATAACCAGCCTGGTATTAAATCTGATTGTTTTCGTAGACTATTTGATGGTGAGACCGGCAAGTTTGAGGTTGAGCCCGGCAGTGACAGCCATACTGTGGTTGTTTGGCCCTGTGTCAGGAGGTTTCCGTAGCAGCAGTTGCTACAAGTGTGGTGAGGAAGGTCATTTTGCCTGTTAATGCACTAGTGGTGGTCGTTGGATATGGTTGCTTTTATATCTTTATCTTGAAGGTTAGTATATCACCGAGATGGATGATCTTCAATCTAGTGCAAGCAGGCTTACTGTCACTTTTGTTAAAACATCGCCACAACTTGTAGCAATCATTTGATCCCCAATTTGGCAGTGTTTATCCACAACTTTGAGAGACTCATTCCCAATGTTTGAACAAGAATCTATTTAAAGAGGTCAGAGGCCAGCTATTACTGTGAATAGACCAGGTTGATAAAAGAGAGATGAGCCACGACAATTGGTACTGGAAAGGATACCTCTGTTTTTGAAAGATGCACAGCTTGCACACACGACACAAAAGAGCCTTGTTTGTCTTCTTGATGCAGATGTCTTGGTCTTCCAATTGGTTCACGCTGCAAGATTTAAGGTAAAACCTTTAAAGTGCTTGGACCATGGCCCTGTACCAGATCAATGATAGTGATAATGACTCTCAAGGCATCAGATTTTCAGAATCAAGAGTTGAATTCAAGGATGTAAAGGACTGTTCTAGGTATGTGTGACCGACTCTATTTAGAGTTTAAATTTTGTGGGTCATTGATAAAGACTTATTAAATGATTCTTAATATTATCAAAGGGTAAACATTGTGTTTTTTGGGGGGGAGGGGGGGCGGAAGGAGGAATATATGTGTCACAAAATAGGAAGTTTTTATTTTTCATGTGTATTAGTCCATTTGAAAATATGTGTGATTACCTCTGTTTGAGCTCAAATTTTGTGGGTCTATTGGGCTTTATTAAATGATGCTCATTTTCAAAAGGCAAATGTCATTTTTTGTGACATAAAATAGAGATTCTATATTATCTCAATATTTTATGTGTTTTAGTCCATTTTTGGTGACATAAAATAGAAATGCAATATAATCTCAATTAGTTTGTGTTTTGGTCCATTTTGTGAAATATGTGTGATTGATTCTATCTGAGCTCAAATTTTATAGGTCTTTTTGTGATGAACTATTAAATGAATCTTGAAGTATGTTTTGCTGGAGGAGGATCAAGGTTGATGTGGAAGGAAAAACGAATAGCAGAGTAAAAGAGAAGGTTTACTGAGGCAGAACATATGTAGAACTGGATTTAATAGGGAACAGAAGCTGGATGATTGGTGGGAGAACGTCATCTTCTTTGGATGGCTATAACGATTGTAAAATGATAAGTTGCATCTGTTCAGAATGAGATCAATGTTGGCATCTGTTCTGAGGGTGAGAGGTGAAGGCGACAACGCTTGGCGAAGTGATGGTGTGCAAGGTTGTACGACTGGAAACGAAACAATGGTGAATATTTTAAATTGGGGGTGTTTTAGTAATTTAACATTTTATATAGGGAGTTCATGCTTTTAAGATCCTACAGAGATATAGATTTGTCCATGAATTTTTTGAAAAATGTGTAATGGCTGTGTTCAAGCTCAAAGTTTGTGGATTCATTGGTGATAACCTATTAAATGATACTAATTGTTCTCAAAAAGAGTGCGTAGCTTTTCTGGAGTTTTATATATCTTTATTTTTCATATAGATTATTTTATAAATTTTTCGAAATATCTGTCTAAACCTGTTTGAGCTCAAATTTTGTGAGTCCATTGATGACTACCTATTAAATGGCTCCCTGCCAAGTTTCTTGCTAAGACAATATGTAAAGAATTTGTGCTCGTACTCTGTCAAATTATAATATAATTTAAGATATTGTTCCCACAAGGACTGAAAAATATATGAAACAGAAGGTAATATTTTGATTGCTATTTGAGATGATCAATTTAATGAAATGAGATTATTTGAAATTATAAAGTACTTAAATTGAAACAATTACTTCCAAAAGACTTATGCTTAGAAAATAATGTTGAATAATTGAAATCACTTGATAGTTTTAATATATTGTTGGATCTCAAATTATTGTAATGGCCTAATTTATTTATTTTTATTACACCTTAAACTTACTAAATTTTACTTGTACAATGCCCGTTTAATTTGTGAGGTAGTGATTTGCTTGTAGATATTATTTAGAAGTCAAAGAAGTTGTTAAAGACCATAGGAAGATTAGTGGAGTCAGTCTAGATCTGAATAATTAGGAGTAGTAGGTGTGTTATGTTATTAGTAGTTTTTATCTATTTAAGGACTCTTATAATTGAGAAATAAAGAGCATATCTACTTGCAAATTACTTTCCTTTATTGATTCTTCCAATTTTTCATCAGGGAGATGAAATCATCTCTAATCATACTATAATCCACATCACCTCATTGTCAATAGAATCTACGGAATCATCCATGATCGCTTTTCATTTGCCAACTTTCAGCGAATCCACCACATATTTCATCTTTAGCAATATATATGCCACAACATTAGTACAGACAGTGTTCAGAGGCACATCATTAATTTCGTCTACTGCACTTTAATTCATGTCCTTGTTGCTCATCTCAAAACGTCACTAGACCAATTGAACTTCCTACTTCCTCAGAGTAGAGGTTTAAC
>JAOTQR010077679.1:0-11953 GCA_025774065.1 Solanum ossicruentum | reverse complement strand
TTGGTCTTTTAGAGTTAATAGTTGTGTTAGGTGCCTAATCGGCACTTAGTCACGGCCCCTGGGTTGGGTCGTGACATCATCCAATTAATAAACACAATATTTTAAATGATAATCTTTATTTAACGAAAATACATATAATATATGCTAAAATTGTTATAAAAGTTATTATTTTAAATAAGAAATTGATAAAATAAAATGATGGAAATTATATTTAAAATATGACACTGAATAATAACACTAAGTAAAGAAAATAATAATAGAAGTAACAATAGTAAATAATATTAAAACATTACTACTAGTATTATCTAACAAAATAACAATTGTTATAATAAATTAAAAAATAATAAGTAAAATGATTTTTAAAATATAATGACCAAATTTTCAAAGTTTAAAAGTAAAAAATACATAATTATTGGATAAAATTTTAAAATAAATGTATTTATTTAAAAAGTATCAAAAATACCTATTTTAATGAAATGAAAATCTAAAATGGGTATAGGTCGGTCAAAATTGGATGTTAATAGTTGCCCTTGTTTGCTCAGGAATGAAGGATGAATTGTCAAGCAAAGAAAGTTAATGTAGTAGTCGATTTTGTCTGACCGGTGAAATAATATCAGAAGGACTGGATGGAACAAATGTGGTTGTAAATAATATTACGGTTGAGTCTTCGGTATTCAAGTCGCCTATATATCTCGGATTATACGAGAATCGGGCCATGTGCTGCTCTGTATTTAGGAACGAATGAAATTCCTAAAGATAAAACTAATGGTGCGAATCTTAAAATAGGAATGATAGTAGCTTGAATTGGAAAGATCGAGGTATAGAAAACGATTCAAGTATTGATAGAGAAAAAATAAGGACAGGAGGATGGTAGAGATAGTGTGAAAGAAGGCAAATGATCCATTACAATTGACATATGAGATGAAAGGTATGTCTTCAAATCAAAAGGCGGAGTGCATAGAAGTATGTAGATTCTGCAGTCTGTAACTTTTAAAAGCTCTAAATAAAATGGTTAGAATGTGTATATTAAATCACAAAAAGATTCATAAACATGATGCAAATTCCCATTAGACCATGAAGTTTGATACAAGGCAATAAAGATGACATCTTAGACTAAGTGTCTTGGGCCATGCTTATCGTAAATTATATTCTCAGGTCATGAAATGATGTCCGTAAGCCATGAAAGATGATGCCTTTGGACGATGATACCTTTGGATCATGATGAACATAAATATATCCCTAGGCCATGAAATGATATCCTTAGGCCATGAAAATTATGTCTTTAGACTATGACGCCTTAAGGGTATAATATTTTTCATGCGATTTTTCAGGCCAATGAAAACTTTTCGAAAGAACGTAATGCAATTTCAATAGGCAAAATGTAACTTCAGAAGGCCATGTAAATTTTTCAAAAAACGTAATGCAATTTCAGTAGGCCAAAAATACAATTTTAGAAGGCCAAGCGATTTCCAATGTATTTTTGTACGCCAAATGTAAATTCCATTTCAGGTAAATCTTCATTAGATTTTTAGCAGGCCAATGCAAAATGCAATTTCACGTAATTTTAGTAAGCCAATTTAAAAAATGCAAGTCCAGTAGGACAATGGTAAAAATGTAATTTTATGTAAATTTTCAACTAATTTTTTGTAGGCCATTGTAAAAAAAATACCATTCTATGCACATTTTAGTAGGCCATTGCAAAAATGCAATTTCATGCAATTTTATGTAATTTTGCAAAAGCAATTTTATGTAATTTTGCAAACGTAAATTTTGGTAAGCCAAATGAAAATTCAATTTTATACAATTTTTAGTCGGCCAAATGCAAATCCAAATTCATGCAAAATTTGTGCAATTTTATAGGCCAAACACAAATTTAAATTCATGCAAATTTTGTGCAATTTTCATATAATTTTGGTAGGTCAAATGTAAAAATGTAATTCTAGTAGGCCAATGCAAAAAATGCAATATCAGTAGGCCAACAGAAAAAAGAATACAATTTCATGCAAATTTAGTAGGCCAATTGCAAAAATGCAATTTTATAAGCTAAGGCCAAGTATAAAAAGCACTTTTGTATCAATTTAGTAGGACAATGCAAAAATACAATTTCAAGTAGGCTGAGATTAAAAGTAATAAGATAGTTTACCGTTCACCCATTGTAAGAAAAGTGACGATTTTTTGCATAAGGCGAAGAGGCCAATCCTAGCATGTATACCTGTCTTTTCTATGTTCAAAGAAAAATTATTAGTTTGTAAAAGGGAAGGTTGATCTGTAGCTTTGGCTCGACCTGCATGCTCCATATATTATTGATATTCAGCCTTTCATCTTGAAGTCCCTTGGAGGCCAGCCTTTAGTTCTAAATTCGACTTTGTTGAAATTTTTGAGAGCCACTCAAAATTTTCTGCCCCAGTTCGTATGAAATGCTTTGAAAGAATTTTTGAGGTCCATGATCAAACGGGAAAATAGAAATTTTTATTATGATAAGACCAAACTCCAAAGGAGTACTTATGTATCCCTCTTAAACGAAAATCAAGTCTGGTGTAGTTCCAATTACAAAGTTAAAAAGAGCATTAAATAAATAGTATTTGAAATGAAAAATTTAGTCCAAATCTCCATATTTATTCTGCTGATGTAGATATTTCTCTCATAGAACTCGAGCAAGGCAACCCTTTCCTCAGATGAAACAAGTTATGATCGATCTTCATTTTGCTGCATTCAGCATACTCATTGGTGATTTGGGAGTGGATTGCTGGATGTATTCGGTGTAGGATCCTTCCAATCTATGACTTTAGTATCGATCAGATCTTGAACCTTATCCTTCAAAGTGCGACATACATTAGTAGTGTGTCCCTTCACTCCTGAGTGATATGCACAAACCTTATTTGGATCATACCATTTATATTGAGTATCTGGATTCAAAGAAGGAATAAGGATGATATAGACAGCCTTTTTCAATCTTTCGTAGAGTTGGGCTGTGAATTCAGCTAAAGGGGCATCGGGTTTTCTTTCAAAGTTGGGACAGATTCTATAATTTGGTCGTTGAGGGGGTGGAGGCGGAAGTGTTTGAAAGTATGTTAGTTGGGCATAATAAACAGGATATGTAGGTTGTTGATATGGCAAGAGAGGAGTTTGATACAGAGTGAATGGTGGATAAAAGAGAGGAGGTGTCACGACCCAAGCCTAAGGCCTAGAAATGACACGACGAATGGAGAACCCGAATGAACCCTAAACAAGCCTCTTAACTTATCATTGCACATTATTGGTCTCAAAAGCACACAAAAGACATAAGGTGTAAGAATATGGGAAAATGGGCTAAGGGGAAAGCTTGCATAACATCATAAACAATAGACAAAGAGTCAAGCTCATCTCATAGATACATAACATGTCCAACAAATACCTCTAATACATAGATAAGAGTAGGGGCCAAGACAAAGCAACCGGGCTCACCCTAATAGTCAAGATAGAACATAAATAAGAATGTCTCAAATACATAATACAAACAACATAGACTAAGACCCCCGAAGTGGAGGACTCACCAACTAGCTTGAGTAGTATCGAACTAGCCACGTGGAGGAGGAGGAGGAGGATCAACTTGGACATCAGTTCCAGCATGGTGATATCATGTAGGCAAGAGTATGCGTTAGTACCAAGAAATCAACATCATGATCAAAATGCATAGCAATAGGTAATGAACATATTATTGCAAGATGGCATGTATGAACAATGCATAAGTAAGAGATGCTTAAATAACTCATGCTCATATAAAGTATCATATGTGAAGAACAGACCAAGCAAGATTTCCAAGGTATAAACCCCTTGAGGTTAGTGATGATGCGGCCCCATCTCTTAGGTTGTGAAGTACTAACTCTTCGCTCAGTTGATGATAGTGCCGCCCTATCACCTACGTTGAGAAGTAAAAACCCTTCCCTTGGTTTATGAGTACAAACCCCTATCTTGGTTAGTGATAATGCCTCCCCATCATCTAGGTGGAGAAGTACGAACCCTTTCCTCGGTTGATGAGTACAAACCCCCATCTCGATTATTTGGGTTACCTCCAGGATTGGGCATGGTCTAACGCAACACTTATATACAGAGTATATCATGTACATAAGTTCATTTCATCATCATATAGTCAATCATATCATATCTCTTGCTTTGGTCCTTTAACACCTCAAGAAACTACATCCGAACATTTTATCAAACACTTAGAGGGTGTGTAAGGTCCTTTCGGCTTGGCCATCCGTTTGGGGGTGATAGGTCGTACTAAGGTGAACTTTTGTACCAAGACCCCTTTGAAAATACCTCCAAAAGTGTGAAGTGAATTGTGCACCCTGATACGATATGATGGATAGAGGAACCCCATGTAACCTCACTAACTCATGGATAAACAATAATGCATACTCCTCAGCCCCATATATAGTCTTCACTGGTAGAAAGGGAGCCCATTTCATCATCCTATCAACCACCACCCATACAGAATCAAAACCTTTTCTAGTCTTGGGCAACCCAACCATGAAATCCATATTAATCACCTCCCACTTCCAAGTAGGAATCTCTATGTCTTGGGTTAGGCCACTCGACCTTTGATTTTTGTTTTGACTTATTGACAACCATGGCAACCGAAAACAAATTTAGCAATGTCCCTCTTCATGCCTCCCCACCAATACACATCTCTCAACCCCCTATACATCTTGGTGGAATCGAGGTGGATAGAGTAAGAAGAATTATGGTCCTCATCAAGGATTTTCTCCCTCAAACCATCAACACAAGGCAAACAACCTACCATGGTACCTAAGGGCACCATCTCCCCTTGGGAGAAAATCTCTACTGTTCCCTCTTTCACCAAGGCCTTAAATTCAAGCAAGGAGGAGTCAAGATCTTGTTTTGCTATCACCTCATCAGCCAAAGAAGATTTGGAACCATCAACAAAAACCACACCATTACCTACCTCTTCCAACCTAACCCCCAATCTTGCCAATTGATGCACCTCCCTAGCCATCTCCCTATCACCACCATCAACATGAGCTAGGCTACCTATAGACACCCAAATCAAAGCATTTGCCACCATATTTGCATTCCCGGGATGGTAATGTACACTCATGTCATAGTCCTTAAGAAGTTCTAGCCACCTTCTTTGTATCAAGTTGAGTTCTTTTTTAGTGAAGACATATTGGAGGCTCTTATGATTGGTGAACACAGGGACATGCACCCCATAAAAATAATGACGCCAAATCATTAATGCAAACACCACGACGGCCAATTCAAGATCATGGATAGGGTAGTTCTTTTGATGCACCTTGAGTTGCCTAGAAGCATAGGCTATGACCTTACAATTTTGCATTAGCACACAACCCAAACCCACTCTAGAAGCATCACAATAGATAATAAATCCCTCAATCCTATCCGATAGTGATAATATAGGAGCAGACACAAGCTTATTTTTAAATGTTTGGAAGCTTCTATCACATTTATCGGTCCACACAAACTTAACCTTCTTTTGAGTCAATTTTATCATAGCAGAAGCAATGGAGGAGAACCCATTCACGAACCTTCTATAGTAACCCGTAAGGGCCAAGAAGCTCTTAATATCCGACAGGGTCAATGGTTTAGGCCAATTCCTAATCATACCGATTTTCTTAGGATCCACCTTGATATCATCCCCCGACACCATATGACCCAAGAATGCAACCTCCTTCAATAAAAATTCACACTTTTCATATTTGGCATACAATTTCTCTTCCATCAATCTTTGCAACACAACCCTTAAATGACCCATATGCTCCTCCCTACTATGTGAATAGATCAAAATATTATCAATGAAGACTATAATAAAGGAGTCAAGCCAGGGTTTGAAGACCATATTCATTAGGTCCATGAAGATGGCCGGTGCATTAGTCAACCCGAAGGACATCACCACAAATTCATAATGTCCATATCTAGTCTGGAAGGCCATCTTGGAAATATCACTCTCCCTCACCTTCACTTGATGGTACCTGGGCCGAAGATCAATCTTAGTGAAAAAGCTAGACCCTTGCAATTGGCCGAACAAGTCATCAATTCTTGGAAGAGGATATCTATTCTCTATAGTGTCCCTATTGAGTTGTCGGTAGTCAATGACATTCTAAGTGACCCATCCTTCTTTTTCACAAAAAACACTAGGGCACCCAAGGTGATTGACTAGGTCTAATAAATCCCTTCTCCAACAAATCTTTCAATTGCTCCTTTAACTCCTTCAACTCCATCGTGGCCATACCCTAAGGGGGAATGGAGATGGGTTGGGTATCGAGAAGGAGATCTATACCAAAATCCATATCCCTTTCAAGAGGGACACCTGGAAGGTCATTTGGGAAGACATTAAGAAACTCATTTACAATCGGAATCGACTCTATAAAAGGGACTTTGGACTCCACATCTTTAACCCTCACAAGGTGGTAAAGACACCCCTTAAAGATCAACTTACGAGCTTTAATGCATGAAATGAATCTACCCTTGACCACCACGTCTTGACTTTCCCACTCAAGGACGAGTTCATTTGGGAAGTGAAACTTCACCCTACGAGTTCTACAGTGAATAGAAGCATAGTAGGCATGCAACTAATTCATCTCAAGAATGATATCAAAATCTACTATGTCTAATTCAACGAGATTGCAAAGCATCAACTTATGCAAAATGCAAACAGGGCAACTTCTATAAACTTTCCTAACAACAATAGAGGCACCAATAGGATTAGACACTTCATATGACTCATGCAATAACTCTGGGTCAACATGGAACTTTTTAGCAACAAAAGGGGTAACAAAGGAAAGAGTGGTTCCCAAATCAATCAAAGCATATACATCAAAGTCAAAGATTTTCAACATATAGGTAACAACGTCGGGAACCTCACAACCCCTTGCCTTCATGAATAGCATAAAATTGATTGT
Source organism: Solanum ossicruentum (assembly GCA_025774065.1). Classification (NCBI taxonomy): domain Eukaryota; kingdom Viridiplantae; phylum Streptophyta; class Magnoliopsida; order Solanales; family Solanaceae; genus Solanum; species Solanum ossicruentum. Next base: position 5,033 of record JAOTQR010077679.1, on the reverse strand, counting down.
GTCTTGGGTCACTACCTTGAGCACCACCTCTATCCAAGGGAACCACATTTGCACCCCGGACCTTACCACGGTTTCTTGGACAATCTATCTTCTTGTGACCAAGCTCTCCACAACCAAAACATGCATTGGAACCCTTCAAACATGGGCTATTATGACTCTTCCCACATTTAGGACACATACCACTAGGAGCCACACCACCATCACCTTGAGGCTAGGGAGGTTATTGGTAAACCCCCTATTAGTAGCATGACGAGACCCTTGGCTTTAATGAAATCCAGTACCTTTTTGGAAATTAACCTCAAAACAGGCTCTTTTGGCCTCATAGCCTCTCCTCTTCCTCAATTTTTCCTCCTCCATTTGCTCGGCATATGTCATCAACCGAGACAAGTCCATTTCACCAATTAGCAAGGTGGACCGCCATTCTTCACTCACCAAGTTGAAGATCCCCATCACAAATTTATTCATCCTAGATCTAGGATCAGTCACCAGTTGAGAAGCATACTTTGAAAGCTGATTAAACTTGAGAGAATACTCCTCACACCCATAGCACCTTGTCTCAAGTTCATAAACTCCACCAACTTTTCTTTCCTAAGCTCAAAAGGGAAAAACCAATTAAGGAAAGCCAATTTGAACTCCTCCTAGAGTATCACATAACCATTTCCCTTCTCCCCGTTCTATTGGTCATACCAAATTTGGGCTACTCCATTGAGTTGGCATGCCGCCAACTCCACCTTTTCATTCGGCCCAACACCCATGATATTCAAGATTTTGTAGGCCTCATCAATGAACTCTTGTGGGTCTTCCTCCACCTTTAACCCATAGAAAACTGAAGGATTCATCCTCATGAAGTCTCTTACCCTAGCTCCCAGGGTAGTAGCATGAAGGGCTTGGATGCCTTGTTGGACTTGGTTGGCCACCACGGGCAAGCATTGTAAGAGCATCCCAGAGATCACCATTGGTAGGTTGCTCCTTGGGGGTTTCGACACATCTTCCTCTAGTGCTTGGAATGATATAGCATAGCAAAGAACAATCATTAAGGGGGGAAAATCACCATAACTCTATAGCACGACTTAGAATATGAAGAAGGGAAACATTTCCTAAAATGCCTCATAGCCTCCTACTCATAGACATAGCGCGCTTCACAACTATGAATGGGACGCTAATCGGTGCAGTGTCTTGGACTCTGAGGATATATCAACCAAGTACTCTGATACCAAGTTTGTCATGACCCAAGCCTAGGGCCTAGACGTGACACAACGAATATTGAACCCGAATGAACCCTAATCAAGCCTCTTAACTTGTCACTACACATCCTTGGTCCCGGAAGCATATAAAAGGCATAAAGTGAGAAAAAAGGAACAAGGGGCTAAGGGATAGCTTGTCAAAGTATCAACATCAAAGACAAGGATTTATAGCTCATATCATAAATACACAACTTGTAGAACAAACACCTATAAATACATAGATATAGCGGGGGAAAGACAAAGCTACCAGGCTCACCCTCATAGTCAATAGAAAATAAGATAGTGTCTTAATATATACATAATAGCAACATAGACTAAGGTCCCCGAAATGGAGGACTCACAAACAAGCTTAGAATAGCACCAACTAGCCACGTAGAGGAGGGGGATGATTAACTTGAGCACTAGTTCCTACATGGTGAGATCATGTAGGCAAGAATATACATTAGTATGTTTGAATGTACTAAGTATGTGGGATGCAATGCAACAAGAAATCGACATCATGATCAAAATGCATAGCAATAGGTTATGAGCATATTATAGCAAAATGGCATGTATGAACAATGTATAAGTGAAACATGCTTAAATAACTCATGCTCATATAAAGTATCATATGTGAAGAATAGACCAATCTAGATTTCCAAGGTATAGACCCCTTCAGGTTAGTGATGATATCGCCCCATCTTAGGTGGTGAAGTACAAACACTTCACTCAATTGGTGATAATGTCGCCCCATAACCTAGATGGAGAAGTGCAAACCCTTCCCTCGGTTGATGAGTACAAACCCACATCTCAGTTAGTGATAATTCTGCCCCATCACCTAGGTGGAGAAGTACAAATCTTTCCTTCGATTAATGAGTACAAACCCCCATCTCGGTTATCCGGGTTCTTAGACACCCTGGATTGGGCATGGTCTAATGCAACACTTATATATAGAGTATATCATGTACATAAGATGATTTAATCATCATATAATCAATCATATCACATCTCATGCTTTGGACCATCAACACCTCAAGAAACTACATACAAATATTTTATCAAACACTTAGAAGGTGTGTAATGCTAGTATAAGACCATGAAATATAGAGATGAAATCATGCAAGAAAATCTATTGTAAAACAATAAATCAACACCTTACAACACCCTCAAGAAAAATACAACAAGAACCCTCCTCAAATCTTACAATAGATCAAGGGTTTATAGCTCAAAATATAGCAAACAATCACAATTTCACACAGCTTTAACTTAGTGTGCAGTGAATTTCATAATAGTCAGGACCCATTTGTAAATCAACTTTAAATCATGAAATTTGAGAAAAAAGAGGGTTGTGGGTTAAAGGAACCCATGGAAGAAACCCACATACCTTAGGTCTAGAGTTGCTTGGAATTGAGATTGGGAAGAATGGAGGCTTGGAAATGATCTTTGAATCCAATCTTGTTCTTTGGGTTTTCTTGAAATTGAATTGGGGCTTGATGGAGGCTTTTGAGAGAGTTGAGAGTGTATTTGATATGAGAGTAATGAGTTTGATCCTTTGGGATAGTGTTTAGGTCTTTTAGGAAGATTAGGATAGCATTGGAAGTCTAAAAAGGGCATTAGAGAGATTAAAATTTATGAAGACGCCATTAGTGAACGGATGGAAAAATTGACAAAGTGTTGTCTCACTAGAGACTTGACTGGCTGTGTGGCACTCCATAGGTCATGTGGAATGCCCATGTGAAGTATCTTAGTGAAAAAAAAAGGAAGTTGGGAAACTTGGAAAAATTGACATCTCGTCACTTTGACGGACCGTGTGGTGTTACACGGACCATTTACTGGTTCGTCCCACCTCACCTAGACAAGAAAATGTTGTAATCCACCGCACTTCCAGGGTCAATGGTCCATCACACTCCAAACTACCCGTCAACAGTGCCCATGGCACCATCCTTAGCCACTTATTCCCCTAGTCTAACAATCTTCCTTTGGCACGCCTTGTGGCCATCCCCACGGTCAGTGGTGAGCCATACAGCCTGTTCCATTGGTCTCTTCACCTTCTTTAATTCTAAAAATGGTATATTCCAACCCCAGCTACCCTAAATGGCTCATCAAAGACCACACTGGTTGTCAAGAAGTCCGTGTGACAACACTGCACGAGAAGGTCTTCCAAAAACAATCATAACTCCTTCATCCGACCTTGGAATGAGGTGAAACCAAGTGCTTTGGGAAGATAACGCAAAGGGATTTCATTTGACATATTGTGGGTCACCTAGTTCAAGATGTTCTAAAAGTTATGCTAGTTTAAAGTTGACTCTTTCATGAACCATCACCCAAAACTCAACTTTTAGGGAAGTCTTGAACTCGTTTAGTTACTAGGAGTCTCCCATGAACCTATACACCCCCAAACTAACAAAATGAGGCTTGTAACATTGATATACAAGAGCATAAAGTTATGGGGTGTCACACTTCTCATGGATAGCTTCATTCTAATCTTCCCATTCTTTTCAACCCTTACCAATTTATCACAACACATTCGTAAATGAGCCCTCGGGTCTCCAATACCATTATATAGTTCAAATTTTGTAATCCTTCAGGTAAATCAACATCTAGGTGCATGGACACATCTTCATAGCTCAAGCCAACTACCCCTTTACTTTCTTCTACATGTCGCATTTGATTGGTCAAACTATCAAATCTTTCATTTAGGGATTTAATCAGCACATCCTTCTGAGAGGATTTTGATTTATGATGGTTATAGATAAAAGGGGAGGTCTTGGAATATATATAATTATGGGCATGAGTTCCAGAGGCATGGGCTTTTAAGATGTTGGCAGTGGACTTAGGAGGCATATCTTGAATATGGTAGGATTTTGTGGTGCAATGTTGGTTCATAACTGCTTAATTGATATGCATTTTAATAATTGTAATTTGAAAATTGAGTGCTTAAAAGTGGTATATAAGTAGAGTTGGATTAGATTTGGGAGGTCGAATTAATAGGTGAAAATGATCTAGGAGGGTGATTTGAATTCTAGTAATTAGGTCATCCATATTTTCACCAAAAGGGGTGTCGAGAGAAATGAATAGTCTAGCCAGGTTGCGCATATTGGCCATTTCATCCTCCAACTCTTGAATTTTCCTTGCTAAGCTTAAAGTCAGATCATCAGACTAAAATCCCCTTTCAGAAGTCTCAACTCTTTTGATAGCATTATTGTCAGTCATTTTACTTTTTCTTTTATGACTTAAACTTGGGGGATAGGAGGAGGTTCTTTTGGTCATGTGTGGTAGGCCAGAGTGTGCAAAAAGATCAACCTATGGGAAGGGAAGACCTGAAAAAATAATATAAAAAATAAGAAGAAAGAAAAAATCAAGTTAGTGACATGATAAATAGCATAAAAATAACACATTAATTTGTAAAAATGAACGTCGTAAATGCAAGGAGTCTCGTTAATCCAAAGGTAGGCCTAAAACGATATATAAGTGATTCACTATAACTAAATCAAGCCTAAATTTTTTTATTAGAGTCTAATGTTAGGAAATAAAATAAAAATAAATAAATGAACTATTTTATTAACAATAATTGTTACAATTTGGATAACAATTTAAAAAAGCATATATGAAATCTAAGGGACCATGGGGTGACAAGTGGGAAAAAATCCTAAACTTTACTCCCTTCTCCAGCTTGAATTCAGCAACATAAACCTGCAAAATAGAAAGATAATTGTCACACCCCTCCCTGGGGTCGTGACCAGTGCCCGATAAGGACACGTAATCACCTACTAAGTTGAATTCCTTTATGATCACAGCCTATAATTCTAC
>JAOTQR010077678.1:0-11953 GCA_025774065.1 Solanum ossicruentum | reverse complement strand
TGAAGTTTGAACAATTCAAATATTTTGAACACTAAAAAATACTCTAAAAATTCAGTTATATTGAGACGGAGAGAGTATTAAACAACTAATTGCACGTGCCCCTTTTCCCAATTATTTCTCCTTCACGCGACTCCATCTTCAGTAGTAACCCAGGGATCAGCAAAACGACGAGTAGTGTACAACTGTGTACAGCAGTGAGCCAGCAACCCCTTTTGACCAGCTACCTAGGGTACAGCAAGTCAGGGGTCACCATCCCATTCTTCGTTTGTCCTTGCCCTTGAGGCGGATGGACAAGATCAATTTGTTCGGTCTTGTGTAAATTACAGCTATTAGGAGCATGAAAATAAGGTTTGATTCAAAACTAGGATATTCTCAAGAGTTTCCTCCCAATTTCCCCCCCAAAAACACCATAAAATTTTCTTATACATACTTTCTTTGGGTGATGGGAAAGGGGGTTGATGGGTAAGCCGTTGAAAGAGATGGATTGACTTTTCACTTAAAAAGCGATAGAGGCATAAAATACTCTTAGAGATAAGAATTTTCCTGAAAAGCTAAAAGATCAAGTGAGGATTTTGTCATCTTCCTAAGTTTATAGATTCAAAATTTGTGGAAGGAAGCTTCATCGTCAAGCTTATCATCTCTGTTTGTTGCTCAACAATAGGTAAAATCTTGATTTCTTTTGTGTTCTAATTCACAGATATGTAGAAATTTGTGTGTCACATATATTGCCTGTGTTATTAGTCATTATATTTTCTAAATATTTTCCTGTGTAGGCTTATGGAAATGTTTGAGGATTAAACCATTTTTTAGTTCACTGTTGATTCCTTCCCAACCGCTATTCTCTCCAGAATTGATGAATGTAGTGTTAGATTTTAAATTTGAAAGTAGCTCTTGGTTCTCGTGTTTGTTCTTGCTCGAGATGCTTCCACTAACGCCTTAGTTTTAATGATCCCTAAAGGATCCATTTTTGTCCAATTTCCTGTATTTTGTGGCTTATTTCATGTCTCTTTTAGGTTGTTTAATCCACACTCTTTCCCATTTAAGCTTTTTCAAGTTGACAGTCTTGTATGTGATCGTGCTCCTATCTATTTTCCCTCCCTATTCTGATATATGTTCATTGTTGGGTCAAATGGCTAAATTGTATGTTTTTCTCCTGTCAAAATTTCAACTTTTCATACTGATTCTTGAAGAATTTTAAGTTGGCATTGGTCTAGTCATGACAAGAAGAATGTATGCTCTTCGAAATTCAAAATTCTCTTTTTCCTCTTTCATTCTATCCAGTTTTCTCATGTGTAATGTGAAAGCTTTTCAATTCTCTACTTTGGCATAATAAAATGCATTCATTTGCAATAGCTTTCTTTTGTTTTGAGTTTGCTAATCACTGATGATTTATTTGGTTACAGGGATTTGGTAGAAAGAAAAATTACTAGTACATGACATTCTTACATTGGGGATTATGATGTATTCACGTTCACCAATAGAAAGTTTGCTTTTCTTTTAGGGATAGCATCCGATTTGTTTATAGTTATGAATATTATAACTTATTTTATTCATGCAGACCTTTACTTCAATTAGTTAAGGGTGAGATATTGGTTGATTTTCCAGTGGCTTTACATGAGACAAGTTTGTTCTTCATTTCCAATTGATATTATCTATACTACAAGTAGTTTAATTTAAGTGATATTCCTATGTATGTATGTGGCCTATAGTGGTTTAACGTCAAAATTTTGCTTTATCCCCATGAACTAATTTTCTACGTGCTTAGCTTTTTCTGTAGAATTATGTGAGAAAAACTACAATTATATTCTTAATTTTGAAATTTATCTTTCTCATAGTTGATGTTCTAGTGTTAAAAATAAGATGCCTTATGATTGAGTAATTGAATAGATGCTATATCTTGATTTTTTTGCACGAACTCTATCTTTCGAGTCCATTTTGGACTCCATCCTCGCATCTAGGATCAGCCTTGGGTCATTACAAGTCTGAAAAATGTTGTACATGTTAAGGAAGCTGATACACAGGATGTTGGATCCCAAAACAATTATTGTATACACGGCTATACAAAGTATATATAGTGGCATGATATAGCTAAAAAAGGGCTAGAAAAAAGCCCAAAATTTGCAGCAAGGATGGAAGTGGGCCTGTAATACCTCTCATGTATATAGGCTTGGAAGACTGAAAGATAAGGATTTTGGTATTGGTTCATCCCACAAGCCAGTCTATGGCTTGTGCAAGAAATCACGAGTCATAGATGGGTTCATGGATTGTGTCCAGCGAAAATGGAAAGTTGAAGAATTCTAGAAGTTGATATACGAATTAACAGGATAGACGGTATAAGGAATCACGACCCGTCAAAGATTTCCTAGAAAGGAGTCCTGAAGGGTCTAAAATTTTCTACGTCCAAAACACTTCTATGAGAGGACTTACAACTCGTAGATGGATTGATGGCTCATCCAGCATGTTCATTACTTGGAAGCTGCAAATTCTAGTAGCTCAACTTTTGTGACATAAAGATTTATAATCCTATGTACGACCTGTAAACTGGACCACGACTCGTGGATGGGATCTAGTGGTTGGCTCCAACTGTTTTTAATGAAGGGCATTTTTGATATTTCTAATTTGTTTAAGTTCTAAACTACATCATTTTGGCTCTCTTAACTACCTTAATCGACCTAACTCTTACAAGTCCTATTCCTAATTCATTTAAAGTCATTCACCCTCAAAATTCGCTCATAGGTTATCAATATGTCTCTCTCTAAGTCAAGGATTTCATTGAAGCAAAGGCTTAAAGGTTTGACCAAGTTTTTTCGAAAATTTCTCTTCAATTCTAAGGGTTCTCACTTGAGGTATGTAGGGCTTCATTCATGGATTATTTTCATCCATGAAGCCCAAGCCAAACTTTCTTTCTATCAAAAGTTTCATGATGATCTTCTATGGGCTTTTATATCATGATTCAAAATGCATGGATTATGGTTCCTACATGATGAATATATCTAATTATGCATCTATATGAAAATATTATATGACTTCTATGATTCTCAAGCAAAAGTATGTAATTCCAAGTATGCATGATTAGGGCTTAATGATTTAATGTCGGTTCCTTACTAATGATCCAAATCAATTTTAATTGCATATTTTCTCTATGAATCTCATCTAATTATATGATTTTGACTCAATTTCTTATGAATCCAAACTTAGCCCTTGTCCCTCGTGATAAAGCTATGGATTTTCATGATGATGATCTCAAGTATGTAAAAAAGCATATTTCATGATAATGATGATACTACAATAAAGAGGGAGATGAAAACCCTAATGTTTATGATTGACGATATTAAGATGGGAATGTTTACTGACACTATGATGAAAAGCAAAATAGATGGACTATTCTTATGACATGAGATGTTCTTATAAAAGATTATGATGACTATTTTATGAACTATGAAAGTATGATTTATGTTTAAGCTATGTATGTGCATGATTTATGTATACCGTGGGATATGACTTAGCACCAAAAGGGCTTTGGTAGATTCCATAGTCCCAAAGTTATGTGTCACCATAGGAATTATATTCATGTTTTATGCCTTAAAGGTGTGCTAATGGATCCATTTAACTCTGCTGATGGACATTGACTGTGCTAGGATAGAGCCTAAAAGGTAGGGACAAATGATGGTTCTCACTGTGCTAGGATAAAGCCTATAGGGTGAGGATCGAGTCTACTTTGGTAAAGTAGACTCTTCTTTGCTTGGTGTAGAGGAAACATCAAGATTTCATGTAATAGTACGCATGGTCTTATATGTTGTTTATGGTTTTAATTTCACGTTTGTATGCTAAGTTATGAATGGATTTGATGGTGTTTCTTCTCATGATTTTTTAACTTGCATTGCTCATACATAAATTGATATTGTTGTGATGTCTTTTGATTCATGGCATACCTACATACTTCATACATTTCATGTTCTAATGCATACTTCTTAAACTACATGATTTAACCATGTAGGAATGGATGACGAGGTGACTATTCCATTTCGTGGCTAGATTTGGATTTTGAGCTTGAAGATTGTTGATGAGTTCTCATGCTTCAGGAACAAGCTCATCTATGATGTTTCTATATGTGGCTATTTTATCATTTTTTTGATGTATATCTTGAGAGTGAGCTAGTAAGCTATGTTCTAGACCCCGCCAAAATCAATGATGTTGAGGCATGTTTTAGACACTACGGATTGATGGATGTTCCCCTAAAGGAATCTATGATGTTCTTAGTTGTATACATTCGGCTTGCTTATTCTCTCATATATGCTTATTTTAACTTATGAATGCTTATGATATGAAAACAAGGCTTGGATGGGATGCCTTCGAGTGTCATATTCGCCGTATCAGGACTAGGCCCTAGATCCGGATCGTGACAGGCCCAAACTCTTAACTCTCTCTATTTTACTTTGTATTTTTTTTTTGTATTTATTTGAATACTAACAATATGTGTCTAACTAAATTTAATTCCCCAAACAATGACTATCTTATGTTAATTCTTTCTTTAATAATACCATATTTTATTTATTTAATTATTTTCAAAAATTTCAAACCTTTAAAAAAAAATGGTGAAGTTGTCAATTTTCTCCTAAAATGTTTCTTTCAAATTTTAAGTCGCCTTTAAGTTAAGTCTAAATAAATGTTGATGTTTTTCAAAAATTGCTAAGTTATTTATTATATTTTCAGAAATAAAGATATTTTTTCAAGTCTTTGTTTCAGTTAAGCTTTTTCAACAAATTTCACCCGTTTAAAACATCCTAGGCATTTTTTTCAACAAATTGTGCTCTTAGTAAGGTGAAATGCACAGAATGTAAATACGCCTGGGAGAATGGTAGAATCAATGAGGCCAGTATTTTCAAAAGAGTGGATAGAGCCCTGGTCAATCCATCCTTTTGGGAGATCTTCCCTTCATCAGAAGTATAACACTTTATCAAGCAGTGGTCAAATCATGCTTCTATTCATATAATTCACAATTCTGAGGTGGATAGTGTAATCAAGCCATTCATGTTTCTCATTTTTTGGTGTAAGCATAAAGATTTTGTATAACTTGTCAAATAAAATTGGTCGGCTAACTTTATTGGGGATCCTTTTCTAGAATTTCAGGCCAAATTGAAGAAAGTGAAAACAACTTTAGCAGGTTGGGTAAAAATGAGTTTTATAATATTTTCATCCAGAGGTCCACTTTCGAGGACATCATAAGAGTAAAAGAGGAGCAATTTTAGTTGGGCCAATCTCCAACAAAAAGGGAAGAGTTAAGCAAGGTGGAGGTTGATTTGAAAAGAAATTTAAAATTAGACAAGGAATATTGAAAATAAAAGTCTGGACTATCTTGGTTTGCGCAAGGGGATAGAAATACCAAGTTTTTCCACACTTTTGTTCAGGGAAGAAAAAGGCTTCGTATAAATGAGATTACTTCGGAGCAAGGGGAAGTGCTTAATTTTAGCGCTAAGATTGGTGAAGAGGCAGTGAAGTATTTTGTTTATTAGTTATAGGAAGACAACATTAATCAAGATTTCTCCATACTTGATTATATACCTAAACTGATTACAAATGAAAAAAAATGAACGCATAACTATCTTGCCATCAAAAGAGGAGATGAAACAGGTCATTCATGAATTAAATGGTAACAGTGCTACTGGGCTAGATGGCTTGTCAGGGATGTTTCTCCAAAAATATTGGGACATTATAGTGGATGATATGACTAGGATGGTAAAGGATTTTTTCTGCGGGCATGAGTTGTCTAGGTTTCTGACACGCACCAACCTGGTATTGATGCCTAAGAAGGAAACCCCTATGACCTTTTCTGATTTAAGGCCTTTAAGCCTTAGTTTCTTTGTAAACAAGGTCATATCTAGGGTCTTACAAGACAGGATGGTTGGGGTGTTGCCTAAAATATTTTTTCCTAAACAATCAGGCTTTGTGAAGGGTAGGAACATAATTGAAAATGTTTTGCTGGCACAAAAGATCATTAGGGATATCAACAAAAGGAAAAAAACACATAAATGTTGTGGTAAACCTGGATATTACCAAGGCATATGATAGACTATCATGGATATAGTTCTTGCGGCAGTTTGGTTTCTCAGAGATAGTTATAGATATGGTTTGGAGGCTGCTATTTAATAACTGGTGCTTTGTATTAATTAATGGCTAGGTTACGGTATTTTCAAATCTATAAGAGGACTAAAACAAGGGGATCCAATATCCCCCGCTTTATTTATTATTGTGGCAGAGGTGCTTTCAAGGGGCTTAAACAGTCTACATATGGATAATGACTTCATTGGGTATGGACTCCCTAAGTGGAGTCTTGCATCACCTAGCAGATGTAGATGATACCATTCTGTTGTATTCTGGAGAAGGGCTCTATTATCAAAATGATGAATATGCTGGAGAGGTATTAAAAAGTTTCATGGTACCTTATCAACAAGTCCAAGAGTCTCTTTATCTACATGAAAGTACCCCTTTGATTTTCACCATAAGACTCAAAAAGCTAGCAAGGATCAAACAAGGAGATTTTTCAATCACTTATACAGGTTCTCCTATCTACAGTGGAAGCAAAAGGAATGCAAATTTTGAGGACACCATTAGGAAATTATCCAGGAGAATTTTGGCATGGCAGAACAAATTCTAACTTTTGGAGGTAAAATGGTTCTTATTAACCATGTGCTACAGTCTATGCCTTTATACCTACTTTCTGCCATGTACCCCCCAAAAGGTGTCATAATGTAGATGCACCAAATTTTTGCAAGGTTTTTTTGGGGTAGTTCTTGTTTACAAAGGAGAAAGCATTGGGTATCTTGGGATGCTTCATGTTATCCAAAGGATGAAGGCAGATTGGTGTTCAGATCTCTAGTTGATGTAAATAAGGCTCTGACGGCAAGTTGTGGTGGACCTTCAAAATCTCAACTGGCACATTGTAGGGTATGTACACGGGCAACAAATATTGTAAGAAGCTACATCAAATTTTCTCAACTAACATAGGCTCATATCATGTTTAGAATAATATGATAATGGTCTAGAGATGAGATAGAGCCCCATATCTGATGGCAATTGAAGGCTGCCAACACTAGCTTCTGGTATGATAATTGGACCAGAATTCAGGCCCTATATTATAGTGAAGGGGAGAATGCACAAGAAGATGAGGTGGAAGTTAAAGCCTTCATTTCCAACAGTACATAGAGAAGAGATTTCCTAGAAGAATGTCTCTCTGATGAAATGGTTGAATATGTTATTAATGACATCAAACTAGAGACGGAAAGCCTTAATGATAAGGCATAGTGGACAGGGCAGCTAATATGTTGTCAGAATACAGCACATTTGGTGCCTAAAACAAGGGATTTTGTGTGGTCTCAATGCGACTTTTTATGATTTTTATATATTTTATGTTGTTTTTGCAAAAAATATAGGTTGGCTTGATTTTGGGGAAAAGTAGCAAATTTTGTTGAATTTGAAGTTCTACAGACACACTATGAGTCGTAGCCCATGCTACGAGTCGTAGGAGATGGCGTAGTGATTAATAGTTTTAATATCAAAATCTGAGAAATTAAAGTCAGCCATATGAGCCCAGAGTATGGGTCGTAGTCCTTAATACGACTCATAGAAGAGGACCTCGTAGTGATTAATAGTGTTGAATTAATTTAGACCAAGAAATACAAGGTTGGACTACGAGAAGACACTATGATTCATTGACCAGACGACGACTTGTAGCATGAACTATAGCAGACAAGTCTAAAATGCCAAAAGCTGACTCCGAAAGCCCGACTACGACTCATAGGTCACCCTACGAATCGTACCTATGAATCGTAACTGTTGTCGACCAACATTTCTTATTTATTTTAAGGTCCTTTTGGTAAATAGTAAAAATAGTTTAATTTAGGGTTATAAAAGAATAAGTTTGTAGAGAATTAAATATCTTTTGTAGACAGCTTTTTCTACGATTTAGTGTAGATGCTTAGGATTTTACTCTGAAGACCTAATTTGGGGATTTGAAATCACTTGTAATTCAACTCCTGTCACAACCCAAGCCTAGGGCGTAGATGTGACCGACGAATGGAAAATCCGAAGGGACCCCAAAAAAGCCTCATAGCATATCATCACACATCCTTGGTTGTGAAAGCAAGATAAAATGACATAAGAAACATAAACAAGGGGAAATTAGGACTAAGGGATAGAGAATTATATTTAAATAGCTTGGATGTCATAAGTGAGTCAAAGCTCAAGCATAACACATATTTTATCCAACAACACCTCTAACATAGAACTTAGCGGGGGCCAAGACAAGCAACTGGACTAACCCTCAAAATCAAGTATGCCAAAAAGGAAAGATCGTCCTAAATACATAGAAAAAGAACAAAGATATTTCCCTCGGACATGAGGACTCACCAACTAGCTTGATTGGATACCACTAGCCACGTGGAGGAGGAGGATGACCAAATGGAGCTCCGGTTCCTACATGGTAACATCATGTAGGCATAGAGTATGTGTTAGTACGTTTGGATGTACTAAGTATGTGGGATGCAATGCAACAAGAGATAGACATGATAGGCAAAATGTATAAACACAGACAATGGATAGTATACTATCAATATGACATATATGAATGATACTTGAAGAAAAATATGTTAGTGAATCATATGCTTACATAGAATTAGAGCATGCATAGGAATAAACCATCATCATAGAACAAGTGAGCCACTTCCCAACTCCAAGGCATCCCTTGAATGGTTGTTGAGGTTTGATACCCCCTCAACAAGGTGATCGAGGCTTGGCACCCCCTCATCAAGGTGATTGAGACTTGGCACCCTCTCAACAAGGTGATTCAGGCTTAGTATCCCCTCAGCAAGACAACCAAGTCTTGCCACCCCCTGTCAAGGTGATTGAGACTTGGCACCCTCTTAACAAGCTGATCGAGGCTTGGTACCCCCTCAACAAGGAAATCAACTTACAACATCATAGATCCCTTTCATGAATTCAATACATATACAATATGCTTTCATCATCATAAAGTCATCATATACCTACATTTCCTCTTATCATTATACATCATATGCATACCATTATTTCATTATTATTCCATCATTATTTCATCATCATATAATCATTATAACACTATTCAACTCATAAGACATGCATTGGACCTTCAATTCCTCAAGAAACTCTAGTCGGATATTTTATCAAACACTTGGAGGGTGTAATGGGGGTAAAAGACCATGCAATTTAGAGATGAAATCATGCAAGAAAATCCATTGTAAAACCATAAATCAACACCTTGCAACACTCCCAAGATATTCACATCAAAACCCCCCATCATATCCAACATTAGATCTATAATTTAGAGCTCAAAACATGCTTAAACAATCATACTTTCATGAAGTAAAATCACATAGTAGTAAATTTCTCAATATATAAGACCCATATGTAAAAGCAACTTTAAATCATACAATATTAGTAAAAAGGAGGCTTAGGCACCATGGGTGAAAGGACCCAATGTTTCAACACCACATACCTTATCTTTGTAGAATTTCTTGAAGAAGACTTTAATGGAGACTTGAAGCTTGAATGAATTCCTTAAATCGGGATGAGGGTTTCGGAACTTGAATTTGGGAGTAAATATTTGGCTAAGTGTTTTGGTGAGTATTGGGGAATGTTTAGGATGATATGAGGGTGAAATAAGACTAAGTATATATAAAAACATATTTTGGAAAACTTAGGCCCAACACTTAGAAAAATCTGAATGGACTAAGAAAAATAGTGCAGAATTTACACCTTTCTGCGTCGCGGAGAGGTCGCAAACCCTCACTAGAAATTGCACCAAGTGCAAATTGCATAAATCGATTCCTTTGCTTTAAAATTGAGGTTAGACCTTTGTCCCTCTAATTTGGACGCCCTGAACAAGAATGTGAAGTCAAATTTTTGAAATAACAAATGAATTTGAGATATATAGAAATTAAAATTTTAGGCATTCCGAGGCGTATTTTCGAGCACTTTTAGGGGTCGTTATAATATCTCCCCCTTGGGAACATTTATCCCCGAATGTAAAAGAGAAGTACAAGATAAGAGTGGTCATAAACAAGTTAGCCCCAACAAGAATGCAACAATGCATTTTAAAACACCATTTTCAAAATATCAACATAAGTGTCAAAAATCATCTGAACTTGTTGACGTAAATAAAGCAAATGGCGTAGGGTCTGTAATAGAAGATTTGGAATGATAAAATGACTTGACGTTCTATCATAAGCTTGAATGAAATGAAAGAGATTTGGATATTTCTCTCCATGCCCACTCCCCGAGAGACACTTTCGACTTGATGGACCTTCCAAGGAGCTTTAACGAATATCATATCCTTATCAATCAATTCACTCCTATTCATACTTCTTCTCCACCGAATCTCCTCATAAGTCAACTCTTCCCTCACGACACCCACACCTTCAAGGAGTTCTATATAGAGTCACCATCATATCCCCTCAACCGAGAATCATGACAAACCAGATAAACCATACCCTTACCATAGGCAATTCCCAAACTTATGCAACCTTATTAACCTCCCTCTACACTCTATAAGGACTCACAATCCTCAATTAAATTGTCAACCTTAAATACACCTAACCCACTAGTTGCCACGAAGCACCATCTCCCCCTTGGGAGAGAACCTCCACTCTACCATCTCTCCACCCAAAACTTCCAACCCTAATAAAGAGGAATCAAGTTCTTGCTTAAACTAGACCTCCTCAATCAAAGAAGATTTGGAACAACGAAGACACAATACTACCATTCTCAACTTCCCTCAACCTAACTTTCAACCTACCCAACCGATGGACCCTACTAGTCTCCTCTTTTCCACTCTAATCAACACATGCTAGGATACCTAGAGCACCGCCCACAACACTACCCTTAATGCACACTCATATGATAATTCTTAAGGAGTTCGAACCACCTTCTTGTTATCCTCCACTCAAACCTATCACATTTAGCAAAAAACCTTTCATCCTCCAAGACTTGCAACACTACACCCGAATGATTTATAAGTTCTAAATCCTCATCACTAGAGACCACCAAAGACATATCAAGGTAGGGTTTTAAGATCCCATTCTAGGGACCCATAACATAGCCAATGCATAAATCAACCAAACAACTCCACCACTACTAATAATGCTCACTTGGGGACCAAGCTCAAGCCAAAGATCAACCTTAGTGAAGCGACTAACCCATTGTAATTGACCACATAGATCAACCATCCTTAACCATCATATTACAATCTTATGGGTTTTACACTTACTGGAAACATGCTATGCAAGTAGCCCAAACTACCCCAAGATCTCCAACACATCAAGCTAAGTTCAACCAAGATCACAAGATAAGACTCCTAAGCAATGAGAACAAAGGCAATCCTTAGAGATCAATTGAACCTTAAGATAAGAATGGACCTATCTCTTTTGCTACTACCTGACAACTTCCCACTCAAAGACAGGTTCATTAGACAATCGGAAACTAGCTCTATGGGTCCTACCATCCATGGAGACAAAACATGCATGCAACTATTCCATCCCAAGTACGACATCAAAATCCACCACATCAAATCCAACAAGCCACAAAGCAAGCGCTAATGCAACAAAAACCCGGATCAACACCTATGAACTTTCTAGCAACAATATACCCAACCAAGAGATTAGACACCAAAGATCAACACAACCACTTGGGCACACAAGAAGCCCCACCATCAACTAAAACAATAAAGAAGAAATAATGAAACTCAGATCATCAAAATCAAAACCTTCGACTTACCTTCCTTTGCCTTCCTCCTTGAAGCGGCATGATCAACTAAAAGAGCAAAGAACATTCGTTAGATGGGAAAGCACTATCTCACTTCTAAAGCATGATATAAACCATGATGAAGGGAAACATTTCCTAAAATGTCTCATAGCCTCCTACT
>JAOTQR010077677.1:0-11953 GCA_025774065.1 Solanum ossicruentum | reverse complement strand
CTTTATTTTCAGCCCAAGATGAATAATAAAAGGGCCCAAGTACACCACAACCCACTTGGCTAATTGGGCCCAAACTATGTGAAGAGGAATTTGAAAAATGGGCAGCCAAGGCCCATCAACTTTGAGACCCATTTAGACCCAAGTGTATGGGGCCAAGCTGCTACATCACAAGGTTAATAACATGTGTTAATATTTGTTGAAAATTTCAAAATAAATTCGTCTAAAGTGACTCTTTAAAATGACTCAAAAATAGCTCCTTAATTCATTTCACTTTGGAACAAATTTTCAGCTTCTTAAAGACTCTTTTTCTCTCTTCATTTCACTTCACAAGGCAGCCTACAAAACCCTCTAGGGTTCTTGAAGGAAACCTGAATCCTGAAGGCTAAGGTAAGTGGATATATCCATCTATTTGTTATACTTGTTCCATGACAAACAAGAAGTATATGCTAGTTATGTTTGTGCTAAAATTTTGGACAACATGTGTCCTAAGGATTGTGGTGAACTTTTCTTGTTGTTCAAGAGGATTTTCTCTTCTTGGTTGGCTGAATTATGAAGTAAGACTTATGCTTTTAACAAAGTTTAGTTTGTTAGTGATGTAACATAGCTGCTGTACCACTTTTACAGTCCACAAAAGTGAGTCCTTATAGGATATTGCAATTGTGTTCTTAGTACGAACTTGTGGGTTGATGGATGGAAGGCTATTGCCTCATGTCCTTCATGACTACTTTGGTACTATTCTAACACTGTTTTAAGGCAGTTGTGATGTATAGATGTGTTGAGGATAGTTTGGTTAAAATTAGAATAGGTCTGGGATTGTTGATGTCAAAATAGGGCAAATGGGCGTAACATTATGCCACCTATTTGTATGTTGCGTAGAGTTGTTATGTGTTATGCCTTATGGGTTATTGTAAGACTGTTATAGCACTAGAACAGGTTATACATGATATGTATATGAGAATGTATATTAGAAAGTACAATTAGGGGCGGAAAGGTTGAAAAAATACGCTCGAGTTATAAATACTCGTTTGCTGCCCGTATGTTTTTTTTAATGAGATTAGGCTACCAAGATGTATCGATTAGCTACCAATGCTTGTTGTATCACCTACTATATTGTAGATAAATATTTGGAGGAAGGTAAGGTTATGTCGAGGTAATAGTGAGGTCGTACAACGAGGTATGTAAAGCTACTTGATATCGTATTATTTGGCATGAAACATAGATCCCTCCTTGGCACATAAAGGCACTTACCAACTCCGACACAAATATTAACAATGTCTCAACTCTTTCGTATGGTCATATGCTCCCATAAATAGTCATCTTTGAATCTTCATACATACTTGGATACCAAGATACACGAATTCGTTCTACTAAATAAAGTTCATGTGTTGTTCTACCTCCTATGCATTTCATTATTTGTGTAACTTACTCCTTTCATTGTGGTATTGTCTTTTGTGATTATTTACATGTCATATGTTGTATCTACAGTCCTACAACTCCAATATTACGACCACCAAAAGAATCATCTCAAAGGTAATTAAAAGATAAAGTAAAGTATATTGCTTATGGATGGGTAGTAACCCGAGGGGTGGAAGAATCACCTAGCCAGGGTCAATCCTATCACCGGGGATAGCCCAAGGGGTTAAACAAAAAGCCTAGCCAGGGTCGATCCTGATATAGATTTACCACTGATCAGTTGGTCATTTGTATTACATACTGTGCACAGACTATATAGTAAAGGTAAAGTAATAAAAAGAACATAAAGTACATGATCCCACAGTATAACTAAAGGTGGTCTCTTATCCTACACCAGTGCATAGTTTCATTTGAGTTGTTACTTCATATACAGTATTTACTGCCTTATATATTTAGTTCATCATCTTATACAGACGTCCCTTATGGGGGACCTGCATTTCATGCTGCAGGTACAGGTGCTAGTAGATCTTCCTAGTAGAAGTACAGGATATCCAGCTACTATTACCAAGCTCTAGGATGCTTCGGAGGTTTGTGTGTCTAGAGCTCATATTTTAGTATTGTATAGTTAATCGAGGCAGGGCTTATCCCAACCCTTGTCAGATATTTTTCCTTATCTAGAGGCTTTGTAGACCATGTAAACTAAAGTGTGGTCATGTCTCGTACTTTAGACACTGTGGCCCCAACGGCCTAGCCATATGCATTTCCTTTTGTCTTGTTATTATTGTCTACTTTCTTAAAGTCATGTTGCATGTAGAAATCCCTCATACTATGTATAGAAAGTGCATAGATATAGGTTGGTTCTCCCAGGCCTTATTGGCAACGGGTGCCAGTACGCCTTAATGGGACTTTGGGCCTGACAGTATTATCATATCTAAAACTAATCAGGAAATTTTGTACTCCGTGAATGCGGAGCCCAAAGAATCCTAGACCTCCACGAACGCGGAGGGATGTCCTATGAATGTGGAGAAACACCCATGAACATGGAGTGCAGAGTGTATAGACCTCCGCTAATGCGCAGGCTAATTCCGGGAATGATGAGAAGAAAATAGGACTATACTAGATTAGAAAAATCAACTATTGCAATTACTCAGAAAGGACTATTCGGGTCCATTTGAAACCAAAATTACACAAACCAAACATGTATACATATCAAAAGAAGTGATCCAAACTCAAAGGAATTGTTAGAATTTTATTCCGAAATCTCCTAAATATAGTTACCAATAAAACTCAATAAACTAGTTGAAAACTCAATACACCAAAAATGCCCTCAGAAACTCTAAATATTATGAGGAGACCATTTCTAGCATTATTTTCACCATTCAAGACTATTAAAACTATCAATATTTTGATCCGAGCTTCCAAACTCTAAATGTTGACTGCAACAAAATTTTGGCTCCAGAAATAACTAAAAATGCATCTTTGGATATAAAATTTTCGTTTTAAATCAAAATTCAATTCCTAACTTCTCCTAGACCCAATTTGATGTTATGATATTAATGAAATTCACGGATTTCTGATCCGATACCCAAAACGCAAAATGGTACAAAAAAATACTTTTTCAACAACTTAAGCTTCTAAAATGCCCAAACTCGTATTTTCACTTTTAAAACACAGGATCTCAGTTTCAACAATAGAGATAATTCAAAATATGTTCGAAGAAATTTATCAAAGTGCAAAATAGTAATTTTCATAGATAAGTTCAAAACTAACCAGCAAGGTCATTACACTACCCAAGGAAGAAATCACAACAAAGCAATGAATTGTAATTGGTCTAAACCTTTAACGAGTGACTTATTGTGGGGCTTTTTGCGAGGATAAAGGACAAAACCTCGAATTCGATTCCTGGCACTACTTTAGTTGTCTTATCTAGTAGACTATTTTTAGCCTTATTTGATTGTGGTTACTTTCCTATGGACCCTAGTTGAGTTTGTGATCATGGATTATTCATGCAATATTTGATGTTGAGAATGACATTTTTTATGCATGAAATAGTGTATTATTTTTAAAATAAGATAGTGCATGTCTTAAATAAGTTTTAATAAATTTGAGCATTGACTTACCTGATATTTTGATGAAGATTTTTGACAAGATGTAGATAATTTCCAAAGTATAATTATAGATGAGAGATGATAATGATGTTTGAGATGATATTATGTTATAAATTGAACTCTACTGATACTATATGAGATGATGGTATGAACATATAATATGGAGTAGTATTAAGCATTGATTTGGGTAAGAATATTATTAACTAAAATTCCATAGACTCCCGGTAAGGTATTGGATGGATGTGACAACCATATTGCTTCGTTTTACATGTGTATTGACTTGCATATGCATATTTATGATTGATGGTAATATTATTTATATTTTTTAAATTTACATAGTATATTGATGTTACACATCGTATTGGGGCAGCACAGACTAAATAGAGATTTGCCTCGGGAGTATTGTGTAATAAGAAGATACTATCTAAACTCAAAGGTAAATTTTACAAAATGGTGATTAGACCATCTCTATTATATGCGTGGGATGTTGGCTAATAAAAAATGCAGATGTTTAGAAGATGCATGTCGCATAGATGAGGATGCTGAGATAGATGTATGGTCACACCATGAGTGATAAGATTAGAAATGAGATCATTCAGAAGAAGCTAGAGGTGGCTCTTGTGGCTAAAAAGATGAGGGAAGTGAGACTGCACCCATCACTCACTCCACCTACAGGGAGAGGAATGCATTAGTTCAGTTTATGTCGACACGAAAAAACCAGCTTTAAAGAAGATATTGAGTTTGGGGAAAGTGCGAAGCAAGCAATCAAGGGGATGTAATGGTTTGTACATGTGCAGAGAAGGAGTACCAATGCTCATGTTATGAGGTATGAGAGGTTGGTTTTTGGAGCTACATGGAAGGGTAGAGGTAGACCGAAAAAGTAGTAGGGGAGGTGATTAGACAAGATAAGTCTAAACTTGATCTCACCGAGGACATGACCTTAGATAGAAAGGAGTGGAGGTCGCGAACTAGAGTAGCAGGATGATTTGTTGGTAGGGTTAGGTGGATATATTGTCTTGGAGTATAGTAGGGTAGCAGGAATAGTCATGTTTATATCATGTGTGTCATTATCTATCATATGGGTGTTAATTTTATCATATCTACATATTATTATTCCCTTTATTTCCTTGTTGTCATATCAAGTTTATTCTTCTTATGGGTTTTTTAGACGAGGGTTCCCCAGAAATAGCCTCTATATTTGTATGAGGTAGTGGTAAGGTCTGCATATATTCTACCCTCCCCAAATCTTAATATTGGACTCCACTGGGTATGTTGTCTTTGTTGTATAGTATATTGATGTTGAGTTGAGTTTCGTTCTTTCTTGAGTACCTTTCCTGTATTTATTTGCAGGAACCAAGCCTAGGGCCTAGATGTGACACAGTGAATAAAAACCCAAGGGGATCCCAAACAAGCCTCTTAGCATATCATTCATACATCCTTGATTGCGGGAGCCAAATAACATAACAAGTCATAATATATCATAAGGGAAATGGGTCTAAAGGAGCCCTTTCATAATAACATAAGCATAAAAAGAGTCAAACTCAATACATGATGTTCACATCCAACAACACCTCTAATAATAGATGGAGCGGGAGCCAAGACATCTCTCCAGCACACCCTCATACATAAGTATCCAAAATAAAAGAAAAAGTCTTAACATAGGCATGAAAGAAGATAGATATTATCCTTGGATATGAGGACTCACCAATGACTAACTTCAACGATCCTGCTAGCCACGTGGAGGAGGAGGATCAATAGGAGTTCTGGTTCCGACATGGTGATATCATGAAGGCATAGAGTATGCATTAGCACTTGGAATGTACTAAGTATGTGGGGTGCAATGCAACAAGGATCGTAAGAATTATAGTCAAGATGTGTAATCATAATTGATAGACATGAGCTCAATATGACATGTATGGTCAATGCTTAAGTGTAAACATGCTTGAGAATAATCATACTTGCATTACTTGTTCAATACAATAAATTGAAATGAATAGCTCATCCAAATACCTTGTACTAGAAGATGAGGAACATAGCACGGTCATAACCCCTTCTAGTAGGTAATTGATAGTACATGAGTGTAGAGGCATAACATAAGTCATAACCCCTTCATGTAGGCATACGATAGTGCATAATATTAAATCGTAATGAGGGTGAGGCGCATAACTTAGTTCATAGCCCCTTCATGTAGATATTTGCTTTGTACTAGAGGCTGAGGCATACAATATCGTTCATAATCCCTTCTAGTAGGCTTCACAATTTTCACGAAAAGAAAACATAGCATAAAAGCTCAACAATTCACTTGTAGATCATAAAAACCTTTCTTGAGTTCAACACATGCTTGGGAGCCCATAACTTATCATAAAATACTTGATTTGCAAATAATGAAATAACCTCTTTTCAACATAAGATTCATAATCATGCAATCTTACTCAATCATGGACTGTATTCTTACACATGCTTAAAATCATGCAATTTATCAAGAATGAATAAAATCAATTTATTCTCAAATCGTTCAAATCAACCCACCAACATAGAAGTAAAAACCCTCATTTGGGTGTCATGAAATCGATCTTAAAAATTCATCATTATTCATAGTTTAATAATTCATGTCATGCATAACCTCAATAGATATAAATCAACTCATGAAATAAGTTTTAATAGATATTCATGCATATATATTCAATACTTGAAGAACTCAAACCCAAATCATGTTTAATAATGCATAATAAAGTTTACCCATAAGATGTCCAACATTAAAATCATGTAATTTGTTAAAGAGGGAAGGTTTGGCTTCATTAGTAGAAGGAACCCATGAATGAAACTCACATACCTTAAACCATGAAATTTCTTGAAATTGAATTGAGGAAGACATGAGGCTTGTGTTGGATTCTTGAATTCCAAAACATGTGCTTGAGATTCTTGAGATTGAATGGGGTATTGGTTAATGTTTTTGAGACAAGTTTGTGGGTTTTAGAGATGAAAAATGATTAACGAAGGAGGATTTCCCGTTTATGGG
This sequence comes from Solanum ossicruentum, assembly GCA_025774065.1. NCBI lineage: Eukaryota > Viridiplantae > Streptophyta > Magnoliopsida > Solanales > Solanaceae > Solanum > Solanum ossicruentum. Next base: position 5,413 of record JAOTQR010077677.1, on the reverse strand, counting down.
CATTGGATTACTACCCAAATACCCTTGATTGAAGCAGGAACAATAAGGAAATTTTTGCACTGGTCCGTGCCCTAGGCACGACATGGACCAATAGCGGGGGCCATTTTACATAGCTCTGCGACTCAGGCGCGATGCGGCCTGGTCACGGATCGACACTGTTTTTTTCTCCCCATTGCAAAAATTATTTTTCCCTATGGGTCATCTAAAAAATAAGGGCTACACTTTTTTCCATTCAATTTTGTTCCCTGAAGAAGTATATAAAGTTGAATTTTCAAAATCATGCGCAAATATTGAGATATTCAAGAAATACACTTGTAGGGCATTCTGAAGCATATGAGGGGTGTTTAATTTGTTCCATTCAGTTATCTTACATATCATACATTTTACGTACTAATATAGTTCAGTGCTGCATCATTTTATGATGTAGACATAGATGTTATGTATCCTCAGCAGACGCTTCATTGACGATTCAAAGTATTCCCAGAGTTTTGGTAAGGCTCCTAGCATTCGGAGGACATCCTTTATTCTATTTGATTCCTATCATTTGTTCTGAGTTATACGTGGACTTGCCTTGGAACCTTCTTATGAATTGATAGAGGCTTTTATGGACTGAGTTAGATGATGTTATATTGGAGTCGATTTTGAAAACCCATTCTTATTAATACAGAGCAATTAATTTAGTTACTCGCTATTTGGTTGTGATGTTTAAAAGCCCACTAGAGTATTTTCTTTGATTCTATTAATTCTTCTGCTAATTGAATGAGCTATATGACTACGTGGTTCGACTGAAAATCAGAAATAATTTTTGAGTGCCGGTCACACTTCGGAGGACCCTCTCTGGGCATACCAAGCATATTATTATTTCCTAGCTCTTAATTATTAAACAATATTAATCTCAACAAAATAAAAAGAAAAGAGACGAGATATTTTTTTACAAAAAATTAATTAAAAAATAATAGTATAGAAAGAGGAGGGGAGGAGGAGGAGGAGTTACAAATAAAATATAACCGTGAAATAAAAAATATAATTTTGAAAAAAATGGCAATGAGTTGCTTAGATGCTATACATTTCTCGATTTCAACCGTTCTATGTTCGAGTCATTAAGAGAACAAAAAATGTAATAGTGTTTAGAAAGAGATAAAAATTGGGAAGAAGATAAATTGAAAATTTATCCAATAATTATTTCATGTAATTACTTAAAATTCACGCTTCACCCTTAAAAATTGGAGAGTACAATTGTTTTACTTCAGTTACAGAAAACTCATGCCCACAATCGTTATCTATGATTATACTTGAATCTTACAATACTTTTCTATGATTATATTTCGAATCCAGAAGTAGGTAGATTTTACTCAGAAATGGAGATGACATTAAATTTAGCCTAAAAAGAAATTGGCCAACATTTACATCACCAAAAAAAAGTAATATTTTTGTATGCAGAAGTTTGTCAGTTTCATATTATTTTTGGTGAGAATTTTTAAGCTACCACGTATTTTCCTAATGACCTAGCTAGTTTGATGGGTAATGAGTGAGAAAATCATGTTTTGTAACATAAATTTTCTATTGATTTTACCCTATTTTTGGAACTAAAGGAGCATCACACATATTCTCAGGCGGCTAGTTTTGCTATGGTATACTCAACAACACGTGTACTGATCTTAGCTCTTATTTCATACTCCACCACTTATTTTGTATAGTTGTAATTAGTTAGAGGCAGTTGCCAATTAGTTTCTGATTTGCGATATGTATATATGATAAAATGTAGTGACACTTTCAGCAATAAGAAAAATAACAATCAACTTTTTATCTTCCACATTCCAATTTTGCACTCTATGTGAATTCTAACATGGTATCAGAGCTTTGCTCTTTTTATAAGTTTCTCAAATCTGATATGATCTGAATTTTTTTCAAATATCATCTTGGATCTCAGATCTGATAAGATCAGGTTTTTTCCTAATTTCATCTTGGATCTATTCTCGAGTTCTTCTCTGTTGCAATGGCGAAAATAGATCATCTTCATCCATACTATCTTCATGCTTCATATTACCTAGGCATGACATAGGTTTTTTCAAATTTTGAAGGTATAGGATATGGATCCTGGAGGAAATCTATGCTTATCTCTTTATTAGCCAAGATAAACTAGGTTTGATTGATGGTTCTCTGTTGAAACCAAAGAAGAATAATGAGCACTTCAATCTTTGGGTACGATGCAACGACGTGATGTTTGTGTGGATGTTGAATTCTTTGACTAAGGAGATAAGATCTACACACGAATTATGTAAACGACTTGAGAAAATGTATGGATAGCCAAATTTGGCTAGCTATTTGAATTGCAGAAACAATTATTACAGTAAGTACAGGGATCTGCAAATATTGCAACCTATTTCAATAATATGAAGGCTATACGAGATGAAATCGATCTGCCTCATACTAGAACTGTATGTACTTGTGCATATTGTGAGTGCGGAGCCATTGAAAAAATAATGTGCTTGAAGACAGACAGACTATTTCAATTCCTAATGAGATTGAATAAATCATATACTAGTTGCAAGGGTAACATTATGATGGATCTACCACCCGACATTGATAAAGCTTATTTTTTGCTACTACAAGAGGAAAGACAGAGGGGAATACAACCCATAGTAAGTCATCCTGCTGATTCAAGTTCATTTCATGTCAATACTAATCAGGTTCAACAAAGGGCTACTTCACTGCAAAGATATACATACATCCACAAAAGTTGAATTAACACCAAGATTATAGGATAAATGTTATTGATGAGACCTGTAGGTATTGCAAAAAACCAAGTCATACTATAGAAAGGTGTTACAAAATACATGGGTACCATAAAACTATCAAAGGTGTTAAACATAAACATTTTTCCCTAAAGCCACGCTGCAAGAACTCAAGAAGATCCTTTATCCTCACAGAATAGTGATGTGACAGTAGGAATTAGTCAGGCTCAACTTTCACAACTAATGCAGATATTACAAGTTAAAGCTGGTCAACAGGAAGAGTCTGGTTCTGAGGCCAATGCGATAGCCAATTGTGTTGGTATTAATTCTTTTAATCATCTTCCTACTCCTCCAAGTTCTGAAGCACATTTTTGGATCCTTGATTCAGGCGCTTTTGAACATATGACCTATGATGAGTCCATTTTATTCAATATCCGTCACTTACCACATCTTGTCTATGTCAACCTACCTAATTCATATATGATCAAAGTAACACACACGAGATATGTGACTATTCATCCAGAATTGACTCTAAACAAAGTTCTTTTTGTTCCTAGTTTCAAATTTAACTTGATCTCTGTTCAAAAGTTGTGCTTACAGTTTAGTAGTACACTTATCTTCTCCGCTCATTCTTGTTTCTTATAGGGCCTTTCCTTGAAGAGTCCTCTGGCTCCTAGTAGGGTGAAGAATGGATTATATCTTCTTTAATCTTTCCACCCTTCTAATATGAATCACAAAGACTTGTCCGCTACTATGAATAATAATGTCGAATATACTTCTATGAACATTTGTAATCAATGTATTACTACTTCTTTGTTTAGTATTGTTAGTTCTCTTGGTAATCTTTGGCATGTAACTTGGGCATATGCCTCTTTCTATTATTTTTCCATTTTACCTAATGAAGCATTTCATCCCACTTCTGTCCCCAGTTCTATTTGTCCAATTCTAAGGCAACACAAATTACCTTTTCCTACTAGCACTACTTCTACTACTAGTATATTTGAACAAATTCATGTTGATACTTGGGGTCCTTACAAAATAGTCACTCATGATGTTTCAAATATTCTCTCACTATAGTCGATAATTTTAGTAGGGGTTATTGGACCTATCTCTTGAGAAAAAAAGGCAATGCTTTTACAATGTTAAAATCTTTTATTTCTATGGTTCAAAAAAAATTTGAAGTGTCAGTCAAAGTGGTTTGATCTGACAATGCATTGGAGTTAGGTTGTAGCAATGTTGCCACTGATTATTTTTCTTCAAAAGGAATCATTCACCAAACTATATGTGTGGCTACACCATAACAAAATGGTGTAGTTGAACAGAAAAACAAACACTTGCTTGAAACCTATTGGGCCTTACTTTTTCACTCGAAGGACCTTTTTCCTATTGGGGCGGTTGTCTCCTTACTGCTACATACCTCATAAATAGATTTCCTACAAAGCTTCTTGATTTCAAATCCCCATATGAAATTCTTTTTAGAAAACTTCTTGATTACCACTCACTTAAATGATTTGGTTGTCTGGGTTTTGCTTCCAGAAAACTTGACCCCAGAGCTACACCTTGTATTTTTCTGGCTATGCTTTTGGCACTAAAGTGCTATAAACTACTCAATTTGCAAAATCGATAGTGTTTTATTTTCATAACCCAAGCCTAGCGCCTAGACGTGACACGGAAAATAGGGAACCCGAAGGAACCCCAAACAAGCCTCTTAACTTCTCTTTACACATCATTGGTCACGGGAGCATATAAAAACATTAAATAGCAAGAATAGGGGCAAAGGGGCTAAGGAAAAGCTTGCACAATATCATAGTCAAGAGACAAGAGTCAAACTCATATCATAGATACATAATATGTCCAATAATCACCTCTATTGCATAGATAAGAGCTGGGGACAAGACAAAGTAACTGGGCTCACCCTCATAGTCAAATTGAGCATAAGAAGAGTGTCTCAATACATAACAAGAGAACACAGACTGAGGTCCCTGAAGTGGAGGACTCACCAACTATCATGAATAGCACCGAACTAGCCACATGGAGGAGGATGATCAACTTGGACTCCAGTTGCTACATGGTGAAATCATGTCGGAAAGAGTATAATGTTTGAATGTACTAAGTATGTAAGATTCAATACAACAAGAGATAGACTTCATAATCAAAATGCATAATAATGAGCAATAGACATAATATAACAATATGACATGTATAATCACTGCATAAGTAAAATATGCTTAGGTAACTCATGCTCATAAAGGATATCATATGTATAGAATAGACCAAGCTATATTTCCAAAGTACAACCCTTTGGTAGGTTAGTGATGATGTCGTCCCATCACTTAGGTGGTGAAATACTAACCCTTCACTCCATTGGAGATAATGCCGCCCCATCACCTAGGTGGAGAAGTATGAACCCTTCCTTTGGTTGATGAGCACAAACCTTTACCTCAGTTAGTGATAATGTCGCTCTATCACCTAGGTGGAGAAGTATGAATCCTTCCCTCGATTGATGAGTAGAAACCCCCATCTCGGTTATTCGAGTTCTTAACCCCCCCCCCCCCGAATTGGGCATGTTCTAATGCAATACTTTATATGGAGTATATCATGTATATAAGCTCATTTCATCATCATATAGTCAATCATATCATATCTCATGCTTTGGACCTTCAACTCCTCAAGAAACC
>JAOTQR010077676.1:0-11955 GCA_025774065.1 Solanum ossicruentum | reverse complement strand
ATAACATGTTATCTTTCTAGGGTATTACTCAGAGAGTGAGGAGTGACGGCTGAGAGTGTTCTTAAGCTCAAGAACATCTTCTTTAACTTCTCTTTGTCCATTTTCTTTAGATTTAAATCTTGTGAGTGAAGATCATTCATTTCTTTGAAGAAAGTTAACCTTGTGAGCTGTGCATTCATTATTATTTCAAGTTTTCTCTTGTATTTGTTGGATCTATTGTTAAATCAACAGTAAGTTCTTTATTTTGATTTCTTCATATTATTATGATTATTTCATTTTCTTGAATATGCTAGGCTAGATATATATTGAGGATTGTGTGAACCATGACAATTCTATAAAATGAACTAATTTGTGGTAGATTTTGGGATTAAGAAATGTATATATTGTAATATTATTTGTTTTAATTTCTTCCTCATGAGTCAATGCATTGAGAACATGCCTGTATTCTTTACATGCAATGAAAGGATGTACTGATTAAGAATAGAATCCTACAACAAAAATTCGGGGTTTTTAACCCAGTCTAAGTACTTGAGACCGAAAGGTGAAAGTATTCTGAGATCTATAACAAAGGTTTAAAGTCAATATACATTTTGAGACTGAAAGGTGAAGAATGAATTGAATCTAAGAAAGATCGAAAGGTGAATTAGATGTTACGTTATTTGTTGATCTTGTATATGTAATTACTACTAAATCTACTACACAAGTTGGGTTATTGCATTAGATGTCATGGGGATCACAATCCTAGTTCTTTCATAAATTATTAAATCTATAAAATATTTGAAAGCTAGTTGTCGTTATTATTCTTATTCTTTGATTGGAAATTAGTTGTCACTGTATTTGTTTCATTATTTTACGAACTAGTACTGCAAAAAAAAAACCCCATTTAGTTTACTTATTATTGTTTTGTTCCGGGATTAGGTATTATAATTGAAAACTTCACTAATAGAGCTAATCTTACGCATTCCCTGTGGGATTGACCTCAACTCTGGTTGAGTTCTATATTTGATCAACAACCGCTTTACTATTCCTATCGGGAGTGTAAATTTGACGTATCATGTCTTAGAGAGAATTTCTATGTGTAAGGATGAAATTTGAATGAGAAGAATAGGGTTTAGGTTATTTTGAGGTCTTAAGATAGCATAGGAAGTCATAAAAGACATTTAGGAAGAGCCACAATTACAAAAAGACCATTACTGAAGCAAAAATCACATTCCTTGCCAGGGGTCCGTGAGGAGTTCTCATTATCCGTACAAGGTTTCACGGACCGTAAAACCCTCCCGTATAGCTTCACTTAGTCAATTTTCAGAAAACACCGCACAGACTGGGCTTACAGAAATGAGCATAACTTCTTCATCCGAACTCTAAATGAGGTGCAACTATATGCGTTGGAAAGCTAACTCAAAGAGATTAAATTTTATAGCTCGTGGCCCACTCAGCTAAGATATATGACCCTTTAAAGTTGACCATTCTATCGGTATTTGTGAAAAGTTTATCCAATGGAATTCCTTTGAACTTGGTTTAATGTAGGAGTCCCATGATGACCTTAAACAACATAAATAAGCTTGAATTGAAGGCTTGAAAGTGAACTTCGCTTGAGCTTGAAGATTCCATTCTTAAAAAAATTTGACGCCAACACCCATATGGTTGACTTCACAGGCCGTACTAAGGCAAAGGGCCCGTGTACCCCTCCGTCCCACTTCACTTAGATAATTCTACATGACCAGGTTCCAAAATGGTGATCCAAAACTTAGAAAAATTGCACTCTGGATGCCACACGGAAGGCTACACAGCCCGTGAAGCTCCACACGGACAATGAGAGTGGCTGTGTCACCTTACTTGATCCCAAAATTGTGGGATTTAAAGCCAAGGCCACCACACGGTCCGTGAAGTGTCACGTAGACTGTGAGGGTCCAAATGTGGCATGCCTTAGCCAGATTCACTACTTTCAAGAGCCAAACACCTAACAGAGGCCAAGGGCTACTTCACTGGAGGCCACACGGGCCGTGTGACCTCATATGAACCGTGAGGTCTCCCTTTAGTCCAAAACTCTCAAAAACCAAAATTTTCAATGAGTTTGTACAAAGTTTGGGTCCTTACATCATCTCCCTCTTGGGATTATTCGTCCTCAAATGTGGCAGAACAAGACTTTAAAGGCTTGACTTAGAACATGAAACTTCTAAACACAAGGTACAATGCATAATTGATCATTTAAAAATCATCAAGCCATTTAAACTCATATAAAAACACATCCAAATCTTTTAAAACATCATAAAATAAATCATTTTCGTGCACATGTATGCATGTCATATCATGAAACTCAAGAGTGAAAGAGTTAGGACAATTGAGAATAGGAAGAACCTAATACCATAGGCTTGAGTAGATTGGAAAGGATAGATGTATCCTGCATCATACTTGATTCCACTTCTCATGTAGCACTTCCAACAGATTGATCCTTGTTGTGAAGCCTCTTCACTCTCCCATCCAAGATCTCCACAGGAACTTCCTCATAAGATACATTCTCTTCAACCTCCACACCTTCCAAAGGAACAATAGTACTAGGATCATCAACTAATTTTCTCAATATAGACACATGGAAGATCGGGTGAATAGAACTCAAATCTGGAGGCAAACCCAACCTATAAGCCACATTCCTAATCCGCTCAAAAATCTCATAAGGACCTATATACACGGGACTTATCATGCCTTTTTTCCTAAAATGCATCACGCTTTTCACAGTGAGACCTTCACATACACCCCAATCACCATTATGAAACTCAAGGTGTGTCTTTCCAACATCCAAATAAGACTTTTTGATGACTTGGAACCGTCTTTGACTTTTCCTAACCAATTTCACTCTTTCCATAGCCCCTAACACTAAAGCCAGGCCTATAGAACTCATTTCATCTAACTCAAACCACCTCATCCAAGACCTACACCTTCTATTACATAAAGCCCAAAATGGTGCCAGACCAATGCTAGCATAAAAACTATTTTTGTAAGCGAACTCAATAAATGGTAGATGATCACCCTAATTAACCTTGAATTCCAACACACAAGACCTCGACCTATCCTCTAAAGTTTGAATTATCCACTCGGCTTGCCCAATAGATTGAGGATGAAAAGCGCTATGTACTTCAACTTCACCTTAGGGCTAAGCCCCTTTTGAGATGATTTCCAAAAGTGAGAAGTAAGTTGGGTACCACAATCCAACATTATCAAAGTACGAGCACCATCCATTCTAACTAACTTCCAATTACATAACTTGGCTATCCTTCTTCATACAATGCGACCAATACACTTCTGTCAAGCCTTATTACCTTTTAGTAGATCTCATGTGAATAGAATAATTAGAGTTATGGGCTTTACCCATGATCATTTCCATAAGACCATTAACATCCAAAAAATACAATCGATCTTGGTATCGAATTACACCATCTATCCCTTGGGAGAAAATCTCTATCTTATTAGGAACCAACCTCTTCAACACAACCAATGACGGGTCTAAATATTGCTTAGCCTTAACATCAACAACCACAAAAGATTTGGCCCATTCTGAACATGGATACATCCATCATTAGAGTTGGCCAACCTAACACCCAATCTAGCCAAAAAGTAAACACCTTTTGCCAACTCTTTCTTCCCTTCGTCAACATGAGCCATACTTCCCAGACATAACCTACTAAGAGCATCAACTAAAGTATTTGCTTTATCGGGATGATATTATACACATATGTCTTAGTCTTTAAGGAGTTCTAATCATCTCCTTTGCCTCAAGTTAAGATCCCTTTAGGTGAACACATATTGCAAACTCTTGATATCGGTGGAAACATCAACATGCACCCCATACAAATAGTGTCTCCAAATTTTTTAAAGGTAAATACCGCCGATGCTAACTCAAGATCATGAGTCAGGTAATTACACTCATGCACCTTCAATTGCCTTATCACATAAGCTATCTCCTTACCATGTTGCATAAGTACACAACCCAACCCAATTCGAGAAGTATCACAGTACACCACCAACCCATCTAAGTCACTCGGTAAAGTCAAAGTAGGAGCTGATGTAAGCCGATCTTTCAAAGTCTGAAACACTCCTCACACTCATCTGACCATACACACTTGGCCTTCTTTTGAGTCAACTTGGCCAATTGAGGTGAATAAATGAGAAACCTTCTGTAATAACTATCCAACTCAAGTAAACGTCGAATATCTCAAGGAGTAAGCTTGTCAAACAATGTTTATCCTTCACTACTTCCCTTATGACATAATCTATACGATCCTATATAACATCTTCCTTGCCTGGATTACATTATGGTCCCAAAGTAATTCTACCTATTCGGTAGGGAGAGATGGAGATAGGAAATTTTAAGACGTGCAACATGGCACGATATGAATCATGAAAAAGTGAAACATTTCTTGAAACACCTTATAGCCTTCAACCATAGATGTGGCACACTTCAAATCCATGAATAAGACTCTACTTGACACGACACATTGGACTCCGAGGGTTATTTATAAACCTAGAGCTCTGATACTATCTCTGTCACGACCCGAACCTAGGGCTAGGAGTGACATAACGAATGGGAACCTGAGAGTCCCCTAACAAGCCTCGTAGTATCCATTCACACGTCATCAGTTCGAAAGCGTATATAAATAATAAACACATAGTTCTAAAGGATGGGAAAGTAGGACTCACTCTATGGAGATGTAATAGGGATAGCGATTAACATGGATTCACATAGAACATAGCGCATAAGAAGTTAGGGGTGGGTAAGTATGACTCACTCTATGGGGCGATATGGGACTTAGAATCTTTCATATTTCCACTTCAAACATACATACTTTTCATAATTTTTATAACCAATCCATGATAGCCATATCCAATAGATAACCATGATCATAAGCTCAAAATACAACACATGACATATAGATCCGACAAGAGTTTACAAGATGTCAAACAATGCCTCTAATCATAGGATAGGATAGGGGCCAAGACATGTCCCGGGCTCACTCTCAAAGTAAATAATATAGACAAGACATCATAAGTAGAGGAATGGTGGTTTGTCCGTGAAAGATAGGACTCACCACAAAAATTATCTCAAGATACAATTTAGCCATCATACGATAGATGAAGGTAGTCTCCAGTCCCGACATGATTAGATCATGTTGGCAAAAGTATGTGTTAGTACGTTTGAATGTACTAAGTATGCGAGCATGCAATGGATATGACTTATTAAACCTGCAATTCAATGTTAGATGACAAGGGCACCTATATAGAAAGAATCACATAATAAAAGGAATAATATATATCAATATGCAATGAGATACATGATGCATGAATGCGAAAATACTTCATATATATTGACGATGAGACTGTAATAGACATGGCCAAGTGAACTATGCCTTGGAACCCCATTGTCTCCTCCATAACGATAAGATGTGACCTACTTGCCAAGGGTAGATCATTAACATTCTTTTCCCCCTTGGGGCAAAAATATATTCCTATGTTAGGCACATAGTTCAAGGAATGGGATATGGACCCTTGGAGATAGTCCACGCCGACATCCAATCCATCGATGCTAGGTCATCATCATACTAGAATACATATATATACATGCTTGTAAAGGAGGCGTAAGACTTCAAATCGTTTACATGCATGCTTAGGCATAAAGGTCAAAACACATTCTTCATAATCATGCATAATAGGCTAAAAAAGCCAAAACATTCTTCATGTAATACTTTCATGCATAGGGATAACTCCTTTGAGCACCTTCTTGAGAGATGAGTATGGACCCTCGGGGATAACCTACTTCCACTCAAACCTCAATCGATGCTCCCTTAAATATAGTGGTGTAAACATCCATAATTACTCCTTGAGCCATAATCTTAGACATATATGCGATCACATTCTTGTCATAACCAATATCATATCAAAATCATTTCATAAAACATAATTGGGTTTAAACCCACTTCATAATTTTCATAAAATCTAATGACTATGAATGCATATGCAATGAATAATGTGAGAATAACATGGGTAATGTAGATTCAAATCATCAATACAATATGAAACTCAAGTGAAAATATAATTAAATCTATATTAAAATAATAACATAAATTTCCATGCACGATTCAAGCTTTAAAAGGGGACATGCATCTTCAATGCTTCATAATTTCAACAATTCATCATGTAAATCTTAAATTAACTTAAAATCATCAAATATGTACAACCCACACTTTATTTGAATTTAACAAATCGTAATAATAAAGACCCAAATTTAAAGTAAGCTTAAATTCATGAAAAATTACTTGAAAAGAGTTGGGTCTCCTTAGTTGAAAGGAACCAAGGATCAAAACCCACATACCTTAACCAATGAAGAAGTTTCAAGAGAAATTTGAAGAAGAATGAGCTTTCCTTAAATCCCAAGTTAAATCCCCACTAGAGTTCTTAAGAGTGTCTTGGAGAAAATTTCTAAGTGTAATGATGAAATTTAATTGAAAAGAATAGTTTTAGGTTATTTGGAGGTCTTAAGGTAGCATACAAAGTCATAAAAGACCTTTAGGAAGAGCCACAATTACAATAAGACTATTAATGAAGCAAAAATCACATTCCTTTCCAAGGGTCTATGAGGAGGTCTCATGGTCCATACAAGGTTTCACGGACCATGAAACCGTCCCGTATAACTTCACTTAGTCAATTTTCAAAAAACGCTACATAAACGGGCTTTACAAAAAATGGGCATAACTTCTTCATGAGAACTCTAAATGAGGTGAAACTAGATGCGTTGGAAGGCTAACTCAAAGGAATTCAAATTCATAGGTCGTGGCCCACCTAGTTCATTTTGAGATAAGAGATATGAATCTTTATTGTTGACTATTCTATTGGTACTTGTGAAAAGTTTAGCCAATAGAATTCCTTTGAACTTTGCTTGATGTAGGAGACCTATGATGGCCTTAAACAACTAAAATAAACTTGAATTGAAGGCTTGAAAGTGAACTTAGTGTGAGCTTGAAGATTTTATATTTAGAAAAATTTGACACCAACGCCCATACGGTTGACTTCATGGGTCGTACCAAGGCAAACGACCCGTGTACTCCTCCGTCCCACTCCACTTAGAAAATTCTTCATGAAGAATTTCCAAAATGGTGATCAAACACTTAGAAAAATTTTACTCCAGATGCCACACGAAAGGCCTCACGGCCCGTGAAGCTCCTCACAGACCATGAGAGTTGTCGTCTCACCTTTCTTGGTCCCAAAATTGTGGATTTCAAGACAAGGCCACCACATGGCCCACTGTACCGTCCGTGAAGTGTCATATAGATTATGAGGGTCCAAGTGTAGCGTGCCTTAGCCAAATTCACCACTTTCAAGGGCTAAACACCCAATATGAGGCCAAGGGCCACTTCAAATTCACACTTTCAAGGGCCAAACACCCAATATGAGGCCAAGGGCCACTTCACTGGAGGCCACACCAGCCATGAAATCTCACACGGACCGTATGGTCTCCCTTAAAGTGTCACCTTGATCCAAAAATCTCTGAAACAAAAATTTTCAAGCTCTAGTAAGGTCGTACAAAATCTAGTTCCGTACAATATACGTCTTCGTATTGACCTTCAAGACTCTACATAGACTTGACTTGTACACATGTGAACCTATAAACCTAGAACTCTCATATCATTTATTCATGACCCAAAATGGATATGATATAAATAGTCTTTTTCCACCAAGACAAGTTAATGAATATCCACCAAAAGCAGAAAATAAAGGGAAAGGAACTAAAAATTATAACAAAAGTGTAGAAAACTTGGTTATTGTAAAACTCTTAATTCTGGTTGTCAAGTGTATAATCCACTAATAATATACAGAACTAAATGATAGGTACAAGTCCTAATAACTTTATTTTTCAATTAGAATAAAGTACAAGTAAGAGAATAAAAGGGTTTGCCAAATGACAAACAACTATCTCTCAATGTCTTATTGAAAAGCCTTGGTGATCAAGAAGGACACCTAACACGCTAGTCTGTAATCGAAATCTATACATGTGTAGAATTAAAAAATGAGTGCCAAATAATATGGTATTTAGCGACTAAGCCAATAGGACAATGTAAATCTAGATAGAAAACAAGAACTCCTTTCATTCCAACTGAACCTCTATAACTATAACTAGTAGAAAAATCAGTCCAACCGAATGATTTATAACACACAATTTATAAGATTTCATAATCATAGATAAATATTACAACTCACTAATTGCAAGTATCATGTCTATCAAACACAAGAATCAAGTTCATTACACATAAGTATCAAAATTGTCATGCATAATAAATAGATAAAACTCATAGGAAACACCCCAGTCCTATGCACTTATCAGTAAACACTTTGACATCAGTCACACATATCGTACGTGACCTCAATCTTAACATTTATCAAGAAAGACCTTGACATGAATATCGCTCATTGGAAATAACCTTGACATATTAATAACATCTACTGATAATGACATCAGCATCAATAAAATTCATCAATAATAACTTCAACATCAATAACATTCATCAGAAATGATCTCAACATCAATAACATTTGTTGGTAACAACCTCAACATCAATAACACTCACAAAAAATGCTCTTGGAATCATTTACATGTCAATCTCATTTCTGAGCCTTAGGACTAATGCAAATAAGTATGTTCATACAAGAATGACGGAAATGCTAAGTACATGTTCATATTCATAATAAAGTTGCAAGTATTTCTTCAACCTCATATCAATATTATAACATAATAATTTACTTTTTCCAACACAACATTAATAGTACATTGCCTTTTTAGTTAACCCCCTTCAATAATTAAGATTAGTTTATTTGAGTAATTAACCCATCACCTAATTCTTTTAACTCCCCAACACATACAAGAAAGAGAATTCGAGAATTAAAAAATTCTATAAAATTACGGAGTTTTAAAGGTTCACTTGCCTTCATTAATCACAATCAATTCAAAACTTGAGCTTTTTCTAAATCGTCACAATCTAATTAAATACGTAATCACAATAAAATTTTGGAACTAGCAAAACTAATATCCTATGATTTGAATAGATGAGTCAAAATGGCTTAAAATTCAATTTCACAAATGAGATTTGAATTTAAAAATTTTTATATAAAAAGGTTTACCCAAAGCATTTGGAATCCATAGCTAAAAAGTGTTTCAAAAATAGAGTTAGATTCAACTCAAACCCACCATTTCACTTTTAAAATTAAGTTCTTGAAAATCTCTCATTTTTTCAATCAAGAATCTCAATTTTATTTTATATTAAAATCACTTCTGATAATGGGGAATTGAAGATTTAACAAACACTTACCAATTGATTCACCCTTAATAATTGTCTCAAAAGATTTTTCAAAAATTCAATATTAAAGAAAATGAAGTAGAACATCGAAAAAATCTAAAGAAGACACCCTTAGGTATAGCTTTCGTGGCATTGCGAAAGTAGAAGCCTGGTCTTGAAAGCGATCCCTACCTATTACTGCGCCATCGTAAAAGCAGAGGGCCTTAGCTTAATCGAAGGTCGCGAGGTGACCCCCTCTCACTTTTGCAAGAAAAGAGGCACCAAATATCATAAAACTATCGTAAGTTCTAATATACTCTAAAAGGATCCTCAAAATTTGTTTGAAACCTTTTACACACAAATCATACATGCTTCTCTACTAAATTCCACCATCCGAACTCAATGGAACCTTCATATTAATGCTTTGAGATCTACTTGACTAGGAACACATTTAGTTGCGATTGAACCATCATAGGGTCCCATGAAATACCCGATAAAATTATCAAAATACCCCTAGATGAGAGATATGCACATAACGTATCTTCCTAGACTCCGATGGAAAATCCGAGGACGGAAATATGATCAACATGAAAAATTGCATAGAAAATGATCTTGATTGATTTTTAGAGCAATCAGATCAAAAGATAATTTTTTGATGCGAAAACGGATTTAGTAAGAGTGTGCGATAGGTGTCGACGCAGACTTGTTGTGAATCCACACTTAGATGTGATCTCAATATTTTTTACAGGATTAGAAAACTCGATCAAAAAAATTAGCGAAAAACCCCTACAACAGCACGAACTTAGTACAACGAAGAATAATTTTCTTCAATTTTTTGTGAAGGGTTATTCTGACTTTTTCCAACCCCTTCTAAACTTAAAATACGATCAAATAGGTCATTTTTAGTCTTCAAAGAATTTCTAAACCCATTTAAAAGCCTCTTATGCAAAACTTGAGATTAGAGTTCTTGAGTAAAGAACAGAAGAAATCTAGGGTTCTTGAGGTTGGGGTCAAATCCTTTTGAAGATTAGTGTCATTTTTCATTCCAGGTATGTAAGGCTACCTAAACATTGGATTGAGTTCGTCCACACATCCCTTCATCTACTTGAGTTGATCTTGCGAGTTATAATAAAATAATGCAAATCTTGTGATTTTAAGTTCTAAGTGGTTGCATTTGTTTGAGTCCTCATCGACATACTTGAGTAAATTAGTTAGTTTCATTATTATTACCATGAAATAGGAATAGTATGCTTGATATCCTAGCCCTAAAATCTCATTGTTTTCCTTGTATGCTGACTGAATTGAGATCATGAATCTAATTTTCTAGGTTGAGTAAGTTGAGCTTGAGGAGTACATTTTCTATTTCATATATGCACGTGATGAACACCTAATATGTCTTATGCATAGAGCATGATTGATATGATATTAACTGACCCTAATAATGAGAGTCTTGCAAGATGTGAGTTGGAGTCTTGAGTAGCATTGCATTGAATGCAAATCCGGAGTTACTGAGCTAATTAACAAGTTGATCTGTTTGAGATGAGCTTGAGTTGATGTTCATGAGTATATTTTAGTCTTGGAAAGTGTATTGAGCACCGAGTTGGGTGAGAGGAAACACCTCAGAATTACGTTGCCAGTGTAGAATGGTCGTGCAGACTCTAGTGGCTCATATCCCAATAGATAGACACTCTTTTTGGATTTGAGAGAGAGGGAGAGGTTGATGTCATTTACCTTGGCAAGTTTTGGACGGGCGTGACAACAAAGTCTGCTTCATTGTGCATCACCAAAACCTATGGTGGTGGAGAGTTCTGTTGGTTAGAGAAACTTTCAAGCAACACTTGATTTAGCATATTATGATTTTCGAACAAAGTTGCATTAAATATTGAGTCTAATATGATTTTCAAACTTTAAACTTGCATCATTTATTTGAGTTGAGTCATGAGATGATGAGTTGAGTCTTGAGTCGAGTCGGTTGATTTGAGTCTGAGCCTTAACTATTTTCTTGAGCTATTTTACATACCATTATATTCCATGTATTGACGGCTATCTGGGCCTACATCGTTAAGGATATAGATACAGGTGATGAAGGACTTCAACAGGCGCATCGTTGAGGTTCAATTTCCTTGTTTTTAGAGTTGGTGAGCCTCCTTGCCATTCGGAGGAGCCTTTCTTTTATTTTAATGGTTATTTCTATTTTCACTAAGTTTGGTAGCCGTGGTTTGTCATGGTACCATCTAGATGTTTAGAGGTAAAGGCTTCACAGACATCGAGTAGAGTATCATTGAGTATTTTTTTTCCAAACTTGGTTCTTAGAGATTATCTTATAAGCGATTTATCACTTCATTGATGTTTTTGTTTGAGTATTCTTCCTCTATTGAGGAAGATGTGAGATGATGCCAGATGGTGATTCTGGCCACGCCAAGGGTACTCGCCAAGGGCGTGACAAACTTGGTATTAGAGAATAGCGTTCAAGTGTCCTAGGGAGTCAAAGAAGTCATGTACAGTAAAGTCTTGTTTATGGGTGTCACGACCCAACCTAGGGTCGTGATCAGTGCCCAATAGGGACACCTTGACACATACTACTCTGAAATTCCCAATCTATCCGACCTGGAAACCTGCCGAAATTTCGGCAGAG
>JAOTQR010077675.1:0-44556 GCA_025774065.1 Solanum ossicruentum | reverse complement strand
TTTTTCATTGTCTTTCTCAATATTTACTTCATATGATTCCATGCAAACTTTCATATTTTTTTTATTTTATCTGTTCTATTTTTATTTTTTTAATTAGCATGACTATCATAGTATTTTGATTTTTAAATTAAAGTTGAATTCATTGTTTAATTAAATTTTTATTTTGAATGTAGGACTTATGTTATATTTTTAGTTTTATTTGTTTTAATAGTATTGACTTGATATTCACATTACAAAGTATTTATTTATTTAGGCGGATTTGATAGATTATCTTTTTGTCAAGTGTTTTAATAATTTTATTATGATATTATAATTTATAATATTAATATTTTTGTTAAACATATATTTCATATGCTTGTAGCAATCTTTTATTTTTAGTTTTTATGATTAATTTAAATAAAATATACTAATTTAGAAAAAAATTTGATTTATTTATTAAATTAATCAAGAACATATGTTTACTGATTAATATATATTAAAAGATAATGTAATCAAAATATTTAATTTTATATTATAGATAATTATCCAAATATAAATTTTTAATTTTAGATAATTAACTTTTGTTTTTACCTTTTTATACAATCATATAACTATGCTAAACAGTACATTCCTAATTACACTATAATTATGTTATGAGAATAAAGAAAATGTCACACTAATCACTAGATTGTATAATTACTGAATGAATAATTACTAATCTGATAATTATATCAATTCTGATTATCATATAGCTTTTGAAACAAACCTTAAAAACATTCAAATATTTCCTCTATTCAATTTTATATATATATATAGTTGAGCTAATGTCCTTGAAAAATATAATGAATAAATGTGTATAAGATCCTATCAATTAATAGAGATAAAATGATAAACTTACTATATCAATAATGATCTTCTTAATAAGTGTACTAAATAAAAATTTGATAATTAAAAGTAAATAGACGGCGTAACGGACAGAGTGGACCAGTACAAAGCCTTTCCCGCTTCTGTCCACTTCTTTCTTTTTTGTTTGTATGAAAAAACAAATTTAAAAAATGCATGGTCGAAATAAATTATAAGTATTCATGTAACTATTTTTTCAATTTTAATTTGATTGTTGTTTTTTATTTAGTATGAAGTTAAGGAATATATATATATAATATGTGTCTGTGCGCGTGCGCTTTTAAATTTAAAATACGTAGAATGTACTAAATGTATTTCAATCTTATGGCCATAAAGTTATAACGTAGAAAAGTTAGAATTTAAAGAATTACCTAAAAGAAGGAGTCATTTTTTTAAAAAAAAAAATTCAAAAAATGGATAAACATAAAAAGAATATATATGTAGAACCTCTCTTGCAGAGAACTAATAAAAGGATAAATAAAATTATTTGAAAGAGTTTCAAAAGAAATCGAAAAATGGCTTATCAAAAGTATTGAATTTATAAAATAATTTTTTTAAAAAACTTTCAAAAGTCTATCCAATTATATTATTTAGATTCAAAGAAATATCTTAATTGAATGGAACGAGAAAAAAGAAAAAAAAGATTATCTAATTCATTATCCAGTAATTAACAATTCATTTAGTCAAATCAAATTTTAAAGTTGGTCAAATTCTTCACAAATAGAAATTAAAACAAGAAGGATTTGACTAGTAAAATAAGTACAATAAATTTCTTTTTAAACAAGAAGAAAGTAACTCCAAAAATAGACATTAGTTTAACATATATATGTTCTCACATGCACATATATTTATATACTAGATATGTTATGTCCTTACTATGCACGAGCTCAATATGTATGATTTTGAAAGAACAAATACGACTTTTCTCTTTTGTAGTTTGATCATCATAGATCAATGTTGTTGTTATATAATAAAAAGGGATAAGTTATAATAATATTGTCAAACTATTTTCTTTAGAATATATAAAAGTTCCCGAAGTATAAATGTTGTGAGAAATATGTCATTAGAATTTCTGTAATGGTCAACTGACAATGCTCCTGAGTGAATTTGAGATCGTGAAGAGGAAAGCTAGCAAATCAAAAAGTGTTATAAGCCCTATTATAAAGTTATACTCAACAGTCATAAGATGACATTCATTTTCCGAAATGGCTCATAGATTTTAGTGGTAGTTTATTTTGGTATTTATGTAGTCCATACTACAAATGAACATCCTCATAGAGGAGATTATAAATTTATTGCCCGATGAAAATTAGAATTACTCTTTGAATTTTTCATTTGTGAAAAATAATTGAAATGCATTGAAAAATTCAAAATAACTAAAAGTTCTAAAGCTTTTCAAAATAGAAGAATTCACAAATCATTGTGTCTTACTATCTCAAAGATCAATATTTTTTGATAGATTTTTATTAACGTGAAATTACATTTTTACCCTTGGTCATAATTCATTTCATCTTTCCATATATAGAATGATGTTTCTAGAACTGTTTATTTTTCTTGATATTTTTCTTGATGGATTTTTTGTTATAGTATGAAATTGCATTTTCATTCTTATCTCGACTAAAAAGAAAAAATAATATCAAGATAACTTGAAAAATAAAATAAGTAATCTATTATAATTAATTAAAATTTTGATTTAATTAATTTCAATGTAAAATAATATTAGCATGTAAATATACATAAATTGGACTAAAAATACTCTTTTTTTGTTTTTCTATTACCAAAATTTCGCTCGACAACTTCAATTTTAAATCAAACTTAATATTTAAATAAATACATTTTAAATCAAATAAAGTACAATTTTGATTATATATTTGAAACGACCCCAAAAAGTGCTCGAAAATGTGCCTCAAAGTGTTTAGAATCGTAATTTTTATGTGTCTAAAAAATCATTCGTTGTTTCAAAAATCTGACTTCATATTCTTGTTCAAGGGGCAAAATTAAGAGGGAAATGGGTCTAACCCGAATTTTAGAGCAACCGTATCAAAATTCGAAAATCACAAAAACGCGATTTGAGAGGGTCATCTTTAAAGGGGCATATCTCTTAGCACACAAAGAACTAGGTGGACCACGACCTATCAAATTAAATATCTTTGAATTAACTTTCCAACGTATTTGGTTTCACCTCATTCCGAGTTCGGACGAAGAATTTATGCCCATTTTCGTAGAACTCATTTTGTGCAGAAATGCAAATTCCAGTGAATAATCCGCGTCACTTCCATGATGCGGACCAATGTTATTTTGGTCCTATTTTTTTTAACTTCGGTCCAAGACTTTCAAATCTTGGGCCTAAGGGTTCCCATACTTGAAAATACCCATACTTAGTTTTACTTCACACTCATATCATCCTAAACACTCCCCAATACTCACTCAAACACTTAGTCATATTTTCATTCCCAAATTCAAGTCTCAAATCCTCATCCCAAGCTAAGGTTCTCCTTCAAGGTTCTTCTTCAAGCTCCAAGTCACCATCTTCAATCTTCATCAAGTTCATCTCCAACCTAAGTATGTGAGTTTCTTTCATGGGTTCCTTTCACCCATGATAACCAAGTGAGACAGGCCTAGATTCAAGCGTGCAACCATGCGCCCGAAGCAGCGTCTGACTAGCGTACCGACTGGTTTCGCCTTGCCATGGACTCATCAGGGAAGCGAAAATAGCTCCCAATCGGTTGTGCCATTCATATGCTTCTCTCCCTTCATAGTTATGTCCAAGACAAGCGACAAGCTCCCCAAACTTAATCGGGTCGGCATGACTAATGCGGCCAAGCCAAAGAAACTAGGGCAGAACGCCTTATTGCTAATGTCACCTCCCCTCTCCAAGGCAGTTTGATTGCAGTCGGCACGTATGCTTTGACGTTGTTACAAGGTCCTCCTTGGTCATGAAAATAAGGTCGTGACAATTCTCCCCCACCCAATCTTGCGACGTCCTCGGCGTAATTCTGGCGTGCTACTCCCATCATCTCCACCCTCGGTATGCCGTACCTTCTTCGTGCTACCTCGCACCTTTGTGTCGTCCCCTCGTGGTCTCTTCCGGAGCTTGCACTATGCCTCTGTTGGAACTCCCCGCGTCTCCACTTTTCGGACCTCTCGCACATCATCCATGTTGTCCCTTTGTGGTCTCGTCTCGACTTCATAACCTTTCTATGCCCGAGGTGTTCTATCATAGGAGGAGAAAGATTTTGTCCAAGGATCGACATGCTCCCATCTTCCACTCAGCTCCCTCATCATTAAACTTACAGCATCTTTGGTCCCGACCTTCATCGGTCCAGCCATTCCGCTTGGCATCCATGACCGCTAGCTTAGCCTTTCATCTTGGCGTCACCGGCCGACCTAGCTGGCATCCATGAGCTGAAACTTTGCATAAGAACGTGGAAGAGCACATCCTGCTCTGATATCAAATGAGACGGGCCTAGATTCAAGCGCGCAGCTATGCGCCCGAGCAGCGTCTGACTAGCGTACCGACTGGTTTCGCCTGCCATGGGCTCATCAGGGAAGCAACAATAGCTCCCGACCAGTTGTGCTATTCATACGCTTCGCTCCCTTCATAGTTATGTCCAAGACAAGCGATAAGCTCCCCAAACTTAATCGGGTCGGCATGCCTAACTCGGCCAAGCCAAAGTAACTAAGGCAGAACGCCTTATTGCTAATGTCACCTCCCCTCTCCAACGCAGTTTGACTGCAGTCGGCATGTACGATTTGACACTGTTACAAGGTCCTCCCTAGTCACAAAAATAAGGTCGTGACACAAGCCTCCTTTCATTCAAATTGCATGATTTAAAGTTGATTTACAAATGGGTCTTGCTTATTATGATATTCACTGCACACTACGTTAAAGCTATGAGAAATTGTGATTGTTTTGCTATATTTTGAGCTATAAATCTTTGATCTATTATAAAATTTGAGGAGGAGTTTTGATGTATGTTGCTTGAGGGTGTTGCAAAGTGTTGATATACAATAGATTTTCTTGCATGATTTCACCTCTATATTTCATGATTTTATAACAATATTACACACCCTTTAAGTGTTTGATAAAATATACGGATGTGATTTCTTGAGGAGTTGAAGGTCCAAAACATGAAATATGATATGAATGACTATATGATGATGAAATAAGCTTATGTATGATATACTCTATATAAAGTGTTGCATTATACCGTACCCGATCCGGGGGGATAAAAGCCCGGGTAACCAAGGTGGAGGTTTGTACTCATCAACCATGTGAGGGGTTTGTGCTTCGCCACCATAGTGATAAGGTGTGATTATCATCAACGGTGTGAGGGGTTTGTACCACACAACCACCAAGGGGTTTGTACCTTGAATAGCCAGTTTGGTCTCTTCTAAACATATGATATCCTATATGAGTGAGTTACTTAAGCATGTTTACTTAAGCATTGATCATACATGCCATATTGATATATTATGTCTGTTGCTTATTGTTACACATTTTGACTATAATGCCTAATTCTTGTTGCATTGCATCCTACATACTTAGTACATTCAAACGTACTAACACATACTCTTTCCTACATGATTTACCATGTAGAGATCAAAGCCCAAGTTGATCATCCTTCTCCTCCACGTGGCTAGTTCAGTGCCATTCAAGATAGTTGGTGAGTCCTCCACTTCGTGGACCTTAGTATATGTTTCCCTTATTATCTATTGAGACACTCTTCTTTATTTTCTATCTTGACTATGAGGGTGAGCCCGGTTGCTTTGTCTTGGTCCCCGCTCTTATCTATGTAGTAGAAGTATTATGGACATGCTATATATCTATGATTTGAGCCTTGACTCTTTTGTTTCTTGATTATGATGTTATGCAAGCTTTTCCCCTTAATCCCTTGCCCTTGTTTTCTAAACTTTTACATATTACTTAAGTATTTATCTCTCTCTCCCTTAGTCCCAATTCCCCTTGTTTATGTCTCTTATGTTATTTTACATTGCTTTCGCGACCAAGGATGTGTAATAATATGCTATGAGGCTTGTTTGGGGTTCCTCCGGGTTCCCCATTCACCGTCACGTCTAGGCCCTAGGCTTGAGTCGTGATAATATTTAAATAAAGAAATACTCCTTTGTAATTTAGTAAATATTTATAGTTTACTTTATATGCAAATATGTCATCCATCATTTTATTTGTAAAGTTACTAATTATATTTTGAAATAATAAATTTTTATATTGAAGTAGTTATTTTTAATAAATATAATTAATAGGAAAAAATATTGAAAATTAAATTAAAATAATTGAAACATAGAGTAATTAGTTTAAATATCACATTATTTATAAAAGAAAGGAAATTGAAGCAATAACAAAATGAACTAATAGTCAATTAAAATTACTCATAATGAAAATATGCATTTAATAAAGTGTGTCAAGTTTAATGGAGCTTTTAACTATTAACTCTTAACAAAATAAATCAATTTTGGATTCTTACAGTTATTCTTTTAAAATATAACAACAAAAAATTTTCATAATCTTTTGAAGAAATAATACCCCACATCATAAGAAGTACATTTGATTTTTTTTTTTTCCAGTTATATGTCTATTAGAATTTTTTAAAACTTGGATTAACTTTTGTGAAAATCTCATACACTCTTGGTATAATGTAACAAGTATTTTAAGCTTATTTTTTTGATCAATTGTATAAGATGTCTTTGATCATCCTAGTTATAGTTGTTCTGTATAATAAATGTAATCTAAAAAAGAATTTAAAAAATTTCTAGAAAAGGTTAACATATGAAATTTGCTTTAGATGATTAACCACGAAGATTGAATTTAGAGGATAAGTGTAATGCAATGTCATGCCCCGGGAGAGTACTCTTGGTGTGACCGGCATTCAGAGACTATTGCTAGTCCCCAAGCGAACCACTTGACCTCCTCACATTCATTTATTCAACATAACTAATCAATCAGTGGAAGACTAAAGATAATAAACGGGTGGACAAGTCTCAATATATATAAAATCAAGTCAACTCAATAAGACTAGTAAAGAAACTAGCCAAGATAAATGTTCAACTCATGACAAATGAAACTCTAGTCTATGAAGCCTCTATTAACTGTTCAATGGTGCCAATGACAGACCCATGACTACCTTAGATAAAAAATAAAGCTAATCTAAGTCTAACTCTAGAAAGCTAGATGAAATAAATCATGTGCATCCTCTGAAGTCAAGGAGGACTCACCAATCAGCTGATGTGTGAAATAGATCTTCAATCGAGTGCCTATTGACGATCTCTAGTACCTATCTCTGCATCATGAAATGATGCACTCTAAATGGACATCAGTACGTGAAATGTTCGAGTATGTAATGGCTAAATGAAACAGATATATATAAAATAACATCAACTCATAAGATACTCAATTATAATGTCAAATGTCTATCTAAAGCAAGAAATAAGAGTAGACAATGACCCATCAATACCATCCAATCCAATCCAATCAGAGTACTATCAGTATAGAACAAATCTGAGATTTTTCTTATCCAACAACAATCACTTATGAGCCAGCGATTGTACAACAATCTCGCTGATATTGCCTCAGCCGTCCATACTATCCAAGTAAAGAACGAATTGGATCCAAAAGGGATTTGGTCTCTCAAGTCCGCTATTGTTTCAGGGACTTCTAATCAAGAGGAAACATTTGATGCAATGGTTTAATCCTCACCTAAGGTTAGCGACATTGTTAATGAGTGCGAGATGGACTTACTCTTACTCATTTCGATGCTTGATATTCCTCCCAAGACTAAATGCTCATAAGGCCATCCATCTCAATCAATCATCTCAATTAGTCTCATAAAGACTCTTATCATTTCATCAGCTCTATCGAAATTGGGCCTTTCGACCTATCATGTCAATTATCTCATCAATTCAATTCTGAATCAATCTCTCAAAAGATCTTAGATCAATCATTAGGAGGATAATCAATTACACCAATATTTAGAGTTCAATTATGAATATTCATAGAACTATCAAGTTTCCATAAACCTATCATCATGCTCACATCATAATTACAATCAACATTCTCAAGTCAAGGTTCTAGACTCAATTCCTAGGTTCATTCATGCAATATTTTATAAAAGAACATATAGGATTTATGCGATAACTCATGAAAAGTTCTTAATCAATAAAATCATGTTTATGATGATTATCAACATATGAAAATATGTAGAATGTATAATTTATAAGAAAACATTCATGGAAAACATGCATGGGGACTCAATACATTCATCTATCAATCTCTCTTCATCAAGGAGCACATGGAAGAACAATTCCATTCTTTAATTTAGACTTACATGCCTAGTATGAAGTTTTGACAATCAATTTTGTAAGAATTTATCCTCAATTCGCTCGAACCCTCGCTCTTCCTCTCTTCTCCTTAGCACTAGTCTTCGTTAAAAGCTTAGAAAAGCTTAGGAATGGGTGTTAAAATCTTTTTATGCTCAAAATGACCTATATTGATCGTGTTTTAAGTTTAAGAGGGGTTGAGAAAAGTCTATAATGCCCCTCATGAAAAAATGAAAAAGTTCACCTCTGCGTACCAAGTCCACATCACGGACTTGGTCAATTTTTGGGGTTTTTCATAGAAAATTCTTCGATCGAGCTTTCTAATCCCGTAGAAAATATTGGGATCACATCCAAGTGTAAGTCCGCAACAAGTACGTGCCACGGGCATATCACACACTTTTCTGCAATTGCATTTTTGCATTAAAAAATTATCTTTCGATCCGGTTGCTCTAGAAATCAATTTAAACCATTTTCCCGCATGATTTTTCTTGCTGATCGCATTTTTGGCCTTGGATTCGCCATCGGAGTTTGGAAAGATACATTATGTGCACATCTCTCATTTAGGGGCATTTTGGTTATTTTATTGGGGCTTACATTATCTCCTCCTTGGAATCATTAATGCTTGAATGAAGAGTAAAGGTAAACATCAGGGCACGAATAACAATCAAGACTCCTCTCGACAATCAATTAACTAATAAAACTATTGATGAGTCATAGAAATACGACTCTTGCAACACATTAAACGAAAGATTTTTGTGCATTCTCAAGCAAAGTTGTTATTTTAATGTGTGTTTTTGTTATTTTTCAGGAAAAATGGTAAAGGCATGGATAAATAGGTGAACTACAGGAAAAGGAACAAAAAAAGCTTAAGTGTGGGCACAAGAAGGCCTCCATAACTCATGTAGCATCACATGGACCGTGAGAGACCACGTGGATGAGGACTTGGGCGATATGAGCAAAAACAATGGAACCAAGTGAGGGAACACGAGGTGTACCAGCACATGATCTATGAGGCTCACTGTGGTCTCACACTTGGTGGCAAATGACAATGACAAGGAGCTAAAGGAAGAAGGGGTAGAAATTTGCCTAAGGCACGTCCTGCAATACCCTTCACGGATCGTGGGACTTGACACGAGCCGTGACACACTTCGTCAAAGTGACATAAAAGGAGCCATTATCATCAAAAATTGAGGAATTCACACAAGGGGCACGAGACAGGGCCTATCATGGGTCGTGTGACCAATCATGGTCCATGACGTGGGCTGTGAGAGTGACATAATTGGTGAAAAGTTGAAATAGAGGGAGACAGTACTTTTCATGGGCAGTTAACATCCACACAACTCGTGTCTCTACACATGGACCAGCATTGTGGAGTGAAGAGTTTTAAGACCAAGTATGGCCACACAGGTTAGTTCACGAACCATTTGCTATCACATGGGCCGTGTAACGGCCCGTATCCTTACGACGTGATTTTTCCTATTTTAAATCGGATTAGGTTTTCCTTGTATATAAATATTATTTTTCTTCTATTTTTACATAGTCTTGGACGCCTGGAGACAGAGAACACTAAAGAACACTATTTTGCTTGATATTTCATTGAACTTTGTGGATTTCAGTTATCTTATTCAAGATTGTAATCCGTGGATTCACTAATTCTTCCACAATAAGTTCTTTATTATGATTTGTTTATATCACTGTGGGTTATCTTTCTAGAATATGCTAGGCTAAGCCCACAACTAAGGATGTGAAAACCATGACTAATCAATAAGATAGACGAATATAGGGTAAATCTTAGGATTGATTGGCATATATATCGTAGTATTCTTCACTTATTCTTCCTTAATAAGTCGACGCATTAGGGTAAGCCTTTATTCTTTACATGCCCAAAAGTGGTGGAGTGATGAGGAAAAGAGTTCTACGACAGAAGTTCAGAGTTTTTAACCTAGTTTAAGTACTTGAGACCGAAAGGTGACAGTTTTATGGGGTCGATAACAAGGGTTAGTAAGTATACGCTCTGAGATGGAGAGGTGATGAATGAAATACATCAAAGAAGGACCGAAAGGTGAATTTGGGTGTTACATAACTTGTTAGATCTTGTATACATGATCATGAATTAGTTTACAGCATAGATTCATTTATTGCATGAGATGTCACGGGGAACACAATCATAGCTTCACATTAATCAGTTAAAATCCAGTAGTCTTTGTTCTTGTTTGTTTGTTACGTTACTTTAATAGATTAGTTTACAAAAACCAAAACCCCCTATTTACTTTATGTACTTTTGTTTCGAGAATAGATATTACATTTGAAAATGGTGCTAATAGATTTATTCTCATGCATTCCCCATGGGATCGACCTCAACTCAAGTTGAGTTTTATACTTTATCAACTACTACTTTACTATTCCTTTTGGAGTGTAAATTTGGGTGTATCAAATTTTGACGCTGTTGCTGGGGAATACGACGAAGTAATATTCTATTAGTTGCAACTTTTAATATGTAATAATAGTCCATAATTTTAATTTTGTTTCTTGTTTTTATTCTTGGTAGGGAGCCAGTGTTGCATGCCAAACAAAGAAAGGGTGAAACACTTATTCCCTATGACCCGGAGCTTACTAAGTCAATCCGCAGAATGAATGCCCAAGAACGCGAAGCAGCTAAATAGAGTGAGTTGGCCGTGAATCCTATAGGTAGGGGAAATAACTTTCTGCATGACGATGGCCATGCTGATAATGAGTTGCCACTGGCAGTACCACTTAGACAGGTGATGCTGCCTTGTGTAAGACCCCAAGTGCCTTAGACATCCCAAGAAGTGAATGATGTTGATGACCACTGGAGCAATAGTGCCACCCTCACTGCTTGCAGGTGTTAAGTTTACCATCACTAATACTATGCTGCAAATGCTATAGTTGAAAGGGTTGTTCAGTGGAGCAACAATTGAGAATGCAAATCAGCTTGTCCCTAAACTTTTTAGCACCATGTCAATCGTCTGAGATTCCATGGGTCAGTCAACAAGCACTTAGGCTGCGATTATTTCCATTATTTCTTTCTGATGCAGCCACAAAGTGACTGAATAAGCTTCCACATGATTCCATCCGCACTTGGGGGGAGTTAAAAGAGGCATTCTTGGAGAGGTTCTTCCCCGCATCAATACAACTAAAGATCACAGATGACATTGGGTCTCACAAGTAACTATCGAATGAAGTGCTACATGAGACTTGAGAGAGATTCAGAAAGAAGCTGAAGGGGTGCCCCAATCACCATCTCACAGATGAGCATTTGAAAGTAGTCTTCTACAAGTCTTGCAACTTTATGATGAAGCCTATCATTGATGCTGCTTGTGGGGGATCGTACATGTCCAGGACTTTCCCAAACATAGTGTTGATCTTAGATCAGGTAGCCAAAAATAACAAGGCATGTTACACCATAGATGGATACTATTCTGGGTTCATCTTCGAGATGACTAGGAGCAGTGATAGAAGGAGAAGGAACAAGATCAAGACATGGCCCAACTAGACTTGCTGCTGAAGCAGCTACTAGATAGAGGCGCAGAAAAGATGAAAGCCATGGATACAATGCCTAAGTATGATGATCAGGTCTATAATTATGATAAGGAGGCGAACTTCTTGGGAAGCCAAGGAGGTTACCAGCAGTTTAACGCCGGTTCAAGGACGGAATAATGCTCATGAGAACTATCAAGGAAATTGGCAAAACAGAGACAACTGTAGGAATCGTGAACGTCAAAATGATGGTGGTGGAAACTTAAAATTAGAAGAGATGATGACAAAGGTTCTTGACAAAGTTGAGTCCACTGAGGCAAAGGTACGAGACATGAAAGGAGAAATGTCCAATGTTTGGCAGCTAGTCGACTCGCGTTCCACCTCGATCAAGCAACTAGAACAGCAGATGGGGCAATTGTCTGCCTCATTAAATCAGAGAAAAGCTGGGTCACTTCCTAGTAGCATTATTCAGAACCCAAAAAATGATGATCATTGCATGACAGTAACCACGAGGAACGGTAAGGTAATTTCTGACCCTGTTAACCAGTAGTGCAGGTTTGGATGAAGTGAAGTCAAGATACCCAACCCCATGGAGGTGAGTGTTGATAACACGAGTGAAGAAACTGATGTGACACCAACAAAGACTGAGGTTGCTAAAGAGGCTCAAGAGTCAGACAAACCAGTAACTCAACCTCTGCCAGCCATTCCTAAGCCACCACCACCATTCCCAAAGAGGGTTGCAGAAGAAGGTTGAAGCTGGTAAGTTTCAAAAATTCTTGTGCATGCTGAAGGAGATATCAGTGAACATCGCTCTAGTGGAGGCATCTGAGTAGATGCCAAGCTATACTAAGTTCATGAAAGACTTAGTTACTAAGAAGCGGACAACCATAATTGAGCTGGCAAACAGCCTTCATCACTGTAGCATCATTGCTACAAGATCCCTTGTTGAAAAGAAGATCCAGGAGCCTTTACTATTCTATATACCATTGGAGCTTATGACTTTGCAAAGGCCCTCTGTGATCTGTGTGCTAGCATCAAACTTGATGCCATTGGCAGTTTACAAGCAGTTGGGCTTAGGAGCCCCCACACCCACTATAATGTGGCTACTCATGGCAGACAAATTGATGAAGCGGCACATGGAGATTTTGTGTGATGTTGGTCCGTGTGGGCAGGTTCATCTTTCCTGCAGATTTTTTCATTTTGGACTGTCAGGTGGATTTTGAGGTTCCCATCATCCTTGGGAGACCATTTTTGGCTACTAGCATAGCATTGGTACATGTGGAGTAAGGGGAGCTCACCTTCAGATTGAACACTGAAGAGGTAAAGTTCAGTGTGCGTGCGGCGATAAAGAGACCCAAAGAGGTGGCTGTATTGTCTATCATGGATGTGGATGATGACTGTCTATCTAGAGTTCAATTTGAAGAAAGGATGAGTATGGACACGTTAACAACGATGTTGATAAACTTTCCAGAGGATGGTGTCTCTAGATACCAGGATGCTGTGAATGAGTTGCAAGGTAGGGGAACCAGACCATTTTTCCCCAGAAAGTTGGACGTGGACCTGCAGAACAGACCTACACTGCCAGCGAAACCTTTTATTGGGGAACCTCCGACTATGGAGCTCAAGGAGCTGCCCTATCACTTAAGGTATGCCTTTTTTAGCACTAATAACACTCTTCCTTTGATTGTGGCTGCAGATCGCCATGAAGACCAGGTGAAGGCATTGCTGGGGGTCCTCTAAAATTTCAAGCGAGCTATTGGGTAGACAATTCCGGATATTATAGGGATTCCTCCAGGGATATGCACACACAAGATCAAGCTGGAGGATAAATTTCATGGCTCAAACCTAGGGCCTAGACGTGACATGGTGAATGAAGAACCCAAAGGAACCCCAAGCAAGCCTCTTAACTTGTCATTACACATCCTTGGTCGCGGAAGCATATAAAAGGCATAAAGTAAGCAAAAGGAATAAGGGGCTAAGGGATAGCTTATCAAAACACCAACATTAAAGACAAGGAGTCATAGCTCATATCATAAATACATGATTCGTCCAACAAACACCTCTAAATACATAGATAGAGCAGGGGCTAAGACAAAGCTACCGGGCTCACCCTCATAGTCAATAGAACATAAGATAGTGTCTCTATACATAAATGTTAGTAACATAGACCAAGATCCCCAAAATAGAGGACTTACCAAAAATCTTGGAATAACATCAATTAACCACATGGAGGAGGAGGATGATCAACTTGAGCACCGGTTCCTACATGGTGATATCATGTAGGCAAGAGTATGCGTTAGTAAGTTTGAATGTACTAAGTATGTGGGATGCAATACAACAAGAAGTAGACATTATAATCAAAATGCATGATATTAAGCAATACACATAATATACAATATGCTATGTATGATCAATGCTTAAGTGAAACATGCTTAAGTAACTCATGCTTATCTAATATATCATATGTAAAGAAAAGACCAAGCTAGCTATTCAAGGCATAAACCACTTGGTGGTTGTGTGGTATAAATCCATCACATGGTTGATGGTAATCACACCTTACCAACACCACGATGAAGCATAAACCTCTCGCATGGTTGATGAGTATAAGCCCCCAATATGGTTACCGGGCTCTTGTCCCCCTGAATCGGGTATGGTCTAATACAATGCCTTATATAGGATTCATCATATACTCTTGTGCAACACTTTATGTGGGAATAATAATATACATAAGCTCATTACATCATCATAACATCATTCATATCATATCTCATGCTTTGGACCTTTAACTACTCAAGAAACCACATCCGGACATTTTATCAAACACTTGGGGCATTTGTAATGGGGGTAAAAGTCCATGCAATTTAGAGATGATATCATGCAAAAATAATCAGTGATAAAACAATCAATAAAAACCTTGCAACATCCCCAAGACATTCACATCAACCTCCCTCATCAAATCCAACATTAGATCTAAGATTTGAAGCTCAAACCATGCTAAAACAACCATACTTTCATGAATGAAAATCATTATGCAGTAAATTTCTTAATATACAAGAACCACATGTAAAATAAACTTTATCATGCATTATTAAGCAAAATAGGGCTAAGGTACAATGGAGAGAAGGACCCCATGGTTCAACACCACACACTTTAGGTCTAGAGTTGCTTGGAATTGAGATTGGGAAGAATGGAGGCTTTAAATGATCTTTGAATCCAATCTTGTTCTTGGTTTCCTTGAAATTGATTTGGGGATTGATAAAGGCTTTTGAGATAATTGAGAGTGTATTTGGGATAGTGTTTAGGTCTTTTAGGAAGATTAGGATAGCATTGGAAGTCTAAAAGGGCATTAGAGTAATTAAAATTTATGAAGACTCCATAAGTGAACAGACGGAAAAATTTGAAAAGTATCATCTCATTGGAGAGTTGACTGATCGTGTGGCACTCCATGGGTCGTGTGGAGTGCCAGTGAGACAAGACTTAGACAGAAAAAATGGAATTGGAACACTTGAGAAAAAGTTAGCGTCGACGTCACCTTGACGGTTGCTTTCACGGACTGTGTGGGGTTACACGGACCATTTACTAGTCCGTCCCACCTAACTTAGTCAAAAAGCATTGTAGATCTCCACACGCCCAGGTGCCACGGGCCGTCCCACTCAACAGGCACGTCAACAGTGCCCGTGGTACCAACCTTAGCTACATTTTCCCCCAAGTCCAACAAGCTTGCTTTGGTACACCTTGTGGCCATCCCCATGGTCAGTCGTGGGACACACGGCCTATGCCACCTTACTTGGTGCCAAAAGTGGCCCTTTGCAATCCCTGCTGCCCCAAATGGCCCGTCAAAGGGCACACTGGCCGTCAAGCTGCCCGTGTGAGTTCATACACGGGAGGGTCTCACGAAAATGGTCATAACTCCTTCATCCAAACTTGAAATAAGGTGAAAACAAGTGCAATACAAGACTATCTCAAAGAGATTTAATTTGACATGTTGTGGGCTACCCAGTTCCAAATATGCTAAAAGTTATACTAGTTTAAAGTTGGTGCTTGCATGAACCATCACCCAAAGCTTAACTCTTAGGGAAGTCTTGAACTCGTTTAGGTACTAGGAGTCTCCAATGAACCTAATACACTCCAAATCTAACCATATGAGGCTTGAAACATGGATACATAAGAGCATAGAGTCACGGGCTATTAGAATAACTGTGTGCCTAGCATTGAGCACCAGCACAGGTTTAATTCGCCTATGCAAGAGGTGGTGAAAAATGAAATCATTAAGTGCGCAGGTGCTGGGTTCATATACCTCTCTTTTGATCGCAAGTGGGTCATCAGTTCAGTGTGTCCCTAAAAAAGGGGGCATAATAGTGGTGGCTAATGACAAAAATGAGCTCGTCTCCTTGAGACTTGTTAGTGGGTAGCGAGTGTGCATGGACTATAGGAAGCTGAATATATGTACCTTAAAGGACCATTTCCCCATGCCCTTCATGGACTAGATTTTAGACAGGTTGGCAGGTAGAGGGTGGTACTGCTTCTTGGACGGGTGCTAGGGCTACAATCAAATATCCATAGCCTTGGAGGATCAGGAGAAGATCACCTTCACTTGCTCATATGGGACTTTTTCTTTCAAGAGGATGTCTTTTGGGCTAATGCAATGCCCCAACTACCTTCCAACAATGTATGATATTGATCTGCTCAGACATGGTCGAAGACACCCTTGAGGTATTTATGGATGATTTCTCTGTTGTGGGTGATTCCTTTGATGATTGCCTATCGAATCTTAGCAAAGTACTACAACACTGTGAGGAAGCTAATTTGGTAATAAATTGGGGTAAATGCTATTTCATTGTCGAGGAGGGCATAGTCCTCGGCCATAAGATTTTTGATAAGGGCATAGAGGTGGATAAGGTAGAAATTAAGGTTATCGAGAAGTTACCACCTCCAATCTCTATGAAGAGCATTCAAAGTTTTCTTGGACATACAGGATTCTACCATTGGTTTATTAATACTTTCTGTAAGATTACTCACCCACTATGCAAGCTCTTGGAGAAAGATGCTAAGTTTTACTTCGATGATAGTTACCGACATGCCTTTGAGACTCTAAAGCAAAAGCTGATTTCTGCACCTGTGATAGTTGCACCTGACAGGGATGCCCTGTTTGAGGTGATGTGTGATGTTACTAGAATTGCTATGGGTGTTGTTATCATTAAGAAGCAACAAGATTTTTCATTTGATCTACTATGTTGCAAGACCCTCAATAATGTGCAAGAAATTACACAGTGACTGAGCAAGAATTGCTGGGTGTGGTGTATGCATTCAACAAGTTCAGGGCCTACTTATTGAGCATAAAAGTGATTGTCATGACCCAAGCCTAGGTCCTAGACGTGACACGATGCATGGGGAACCCCAAGGGGCTCCAAGCAAGCCTCTTAGCACATCATTACACATTCTTAGTCGCAAAAGGAATAAAATAACAACAAGAGACAGTAAATAGAGATAACCGAGGCTAAGGGACAACTTTCATATCATGAACATCAAGATTCAAGATTGATTCAAAGATCATAGCATTATCCATAACATGTCTAACAACAGCTCTAACCATAGAACTTAGCTGACGCCAAGACAAGCAACCGGGCTCACCCTCATAGTCAATGTTTACAATAAAGAAAGAGAGTCATAATACATAACATAAGAATATAAACATTATCCTCGGAATAGAGGACTTACCAACTAGCTTGAGGGAATTTGTACAAGCCAGATGGAGGAGGATGATGACCCAATGGAGCTCCAGCTCCTACATGGTAACATCTATAGGCATAGAGTATGCGTTAGTACTTTTGAATGTACTAAATAGGTAGGATCTGATGTAACAAGAGATAGGCATCATATGCAAAGTGCATAATCATAAGCAATGAATAGCGTACTAACAACAAGACATGCATGAATGATACTTGAAGTAAAACATGCTTATATAGAACATACTATGTGCGTAAGAAGAGACTATCATTTGGCTAACAAGTTTATCACCTCCCATCATCGGTGCGTGATATATCAACCTCTCAACTTGCTTATCGAATGTACCACTCCTATGTAGGTGATTGAAGTACCAACCCCTCAATTTGGTTAATAAGAGACCAACCCCTCAATTTGGTTAATAAGGTACCACCCCTCACTTGGTTATCGAATGTACTACCCCCATCTAGGTGATTGAAGTACCAACCCCTCAATTCGGTTAATAAGGTAGCAACCCCCTAATTTGGTTAATGAGGTAGCAACCCCTCACTTTGGTTAATGAGGTACCAACCCTCACTTTGGTTAATAAGGTACCAACCCCTTAATTTGTTTAACTTTTATCACTATAGATACTTCCCATGAAATCAACACATGAATACCATACTTTCTTCATCATGAAGTCATTCAACTCATGTACCAGACCTTCAAATAGTCAAGAAACCTTAATTTGACATTTTATCAAACACTTGGCAAGTGAGTGGTGCTAGTGTAAAACCATGCAACTCAAGAGTTAAATCATGCAAGAAAAATCAATATTAAAAGACCCACCAACACTTGGTAATACCCTCATACAATATAAATTGAAACCCTTCATCAAATCATAGAATAGATCATAGATTTATAGGTCAAAACATGCTTAAACAATCACACTGTAATGAAACTCCAATTTAGTTCATAGTCAAATTCATAGTAAGTAATACCCATAAGTAAGTTTGGAAATAGAACAATTCCTTCTGTCGTTTATTTAAGCTTTAGGCTGACTATGAGCCCGATTCTCTATTTACGGGAGCGCCCGGTGATGAATCTTCTTCCCCAATTTTATTCTTTCTTTAAAGCTACTTTTGTCAAATGCATCACAGTTGTCGGGGTGAGACTGCGTCAATCAACTCATCGATGAAAATGTTCCAAATGGGGGCATGTTTCCGAGCAGACGGTTCCACCCAGGAATGGATATATGGAAAGAGGATCTTCTCAGGACAGACCCACCATTTCTTTCGGTCGGAACATAAGGGGGGAAGAAAGGCTTTGATGAGGCCCAGGCGGTTCCGATCACAGACAGCTTCAGAACAGGAATGTTTTTGTGGTTGGTGCTCGCGCTGTTGAGTGGTTTTTAAGCGTGGGTACCATAAGTAAATCAACTGAGAAATATGAAATTCATGTAAAAAGGAAGCTTAGGCTTCATGGGTGAAAGGAACCCATGAATGAAATTCACATACCTTAGACTTTGAGTTGCTTGAAATTGAGTTGGGAAAGAACAGAGGCTTGGAAGTGGGTCTTAGAATACAAAACTTGTTCTTGAGAGAAATTGAGAGTGTATTTGAGATGAGAGTAATGATTTTGATCCTTTGGAATAGAGTTTAGGTCTTTTGGGGAGGTTAAGATAGCATTGGAAGTCTAAAAAGGTCATTAGAGTAATTAAAATTTACAAAAATGCCACTAGTAAAAAGGATGGAAAAATTGGCAAAGTGTTGCCTCACTGGAGGCTTGAATTGTCGTGTGGCACTCTACTGGTCATGTGGAGTCCCGTCGAAAGGGACTTAGGAAAAAAATGGAAGTTGGGACACTTAGAAAAAAATCACATCATCGTCACTTTGACGGACCACTTCATGGGCCGTGTGGTGCTTCACGGTCCGTGTAGTGCTCTGTTGCACCACATTTAGAAAAGAAAATGTGTCCATTCCACCCACACCTAGGTTCCATGAGCCGTCAACCCTCACACAGCCAGTCAAGGGTGCTTGTGGTACCTCACTTAGCTAATATTTTCCCTCATGTCAACCTTCTTGCACACCCCCATGACCCTCCACACGATCAGTGGCAAGTAACACATCCCGTGCCACTAGCCATTTCACATTCGTTAGGCCACAACTGACCTTTTGAATCCCCAATCCATCTAAACGGCCCATCCAACACATCACTAGTCGTCAAGCTGTCTGTGTGACATCCCTACACAGGAGGGTCTCACGAAAATGATGATAACTCCTTCATCCGACCTCGGAATTAGGTGAAACCAAGTGCATTGAAAAGCTAACTCAAAGGCCTTTCATTTGACATATGTGGGCTACCCAGTTCTTAGTGTGCTAAAAGTTATGATCCTTTAAAATCCTTGCGTGAACATACACAGAAAACTCAACTCGGAGGTAAGACTTGAACTTGTCCATGACCCTAATACACTCTCCACCTAAACAAATGAGGCTTAAAGCATGGGTAGATAAGATCATAGAGGTACCGGGTGTCACAATATCTCCCCTTTGAGGACATTCATCCCCGAATGCTAAAGAAACGTACACAAGGAAACCAATCATGGAGATTTTAGCCTAATGTGTATGAAAGAAATGCACTTAAACATGATTTTTAAAATGTACCAACATGCACATCAAAATTACCATAAAACTTTGCCAATATAAACATGAATGCATGCAATGACATAGGGCTGAACCATAAGAACCTAGAATCAAAAGAAAAAAAAGGACTTGACGTATTATCATAAGCTTGAATAGGATGAAAGGGATATGGATATTGCTTTTCCATGCCGCTCCGACTCCCCAAAATACACTTTCAACTTGACGATTCTTCCAATGGGCCTTGACGAACACTGCATCCTTATCAATCAACTTGTCCACCCCTCCATCTAATACTTCCACCGAGACCTTCTCCTAAGCTAACTTATCCTAGAAATCACCCACAACCTCAAAGAGTTCTATAGCACTAGAGTCACCAATACATCTCAAACTAGAAACATGAAGAACCGGATGAACTATACCTATATCCATAGGCAATCTGCATTCACATGCAACCTCACCAATCCTCCTCTACACTTCATAAGGACTCACAAACCAAAAATTAAATCCCCTTTCTTGCCAAACCGGACCACACCCTACATGGGTGGGACTTCGAAGTAACTAAATCTTCAACAAAAGCACATATAGCCTACCCTAGTACCAAATGACACCATCTCCCCCTTAGGAGACAACCTCCACATCACCACTTTACACCAAAGCATTCAATTCTATCAAGGCAGTGTCAATTTCTTGCTTTTCTTTCACCTCATTATCCAAGAAAGATTTTGAACCATCAACTTCCACAATACCACCATTATCAACCTCTTCCAACCTAACTCTTAATCTAGCCAACTGATGGACCTCTCTAGCCACCACAGTTGTTTCAACAAAATAACAAGGCAAGACCTAAATGCAACATGACTACGAAACAATTCCCTTAGACATTTCTAGCAACAATAAACTCACACAAAGATTTGGGACACATAATATCTTACAAGCAACAAAAGGAATACTGGGAGGAATAGGGACCTCCGTAGCCATCAAAGCATGCACAACAAAATCAAAGGAAACCTCAATATATCAGTAGCAAAATAGGGAATTTCATCAACCCCTTTCCTCCCTTGAAGAACATAGAATTGATTATGCCTTGGGGCACCACCTTGAGGACGAATATCTTCACCCTTGCCTTGAGTATGAGGGAAATCTTTCCTCTTTTGCCCCTCTTCACTACAATAGAAACAGTCATTGGTGCCCTTTAAACATCGACCTCTACGAACCTTACCACATGTCATCACATCTATCATTGAGACTTTGGAACTTTCCTTCAAAAAGGGCTCTCTTGGCCTTTTTACCCCTTCTCTTCCTCATCTTTTCTCCTCTAATTGTTTGGCATATGTCATTAGGCGGGACAAATCAATGTCACTTATCAACATACCGGACTGACACTCCTCACTCACCAAGTTGAATACACCTATCACAAACTTGTTCATTCTAGACCTTGGGTCGACACCAAGGGTGAAGCAAATTTTGAGAGTTGGCTAAACTTGAGGGAATACTCCCTCAGACTTATAGATCCTTGCTTCAAGTTCATGAACTCCACCATGTTGCCCTCCCTAAGTTCAAGAGGGAAAAATCGATTAAGAAACCATGCCTTGAGCTCCTCCCAAAGCACTACATTATTGATTTCCTTCTCCTCCTTCCAGCCAACCTGTTCAGTTAGTAGCTGCCAACACCACCTTCTCCTCCGACCTCACACCTATAATGAACAATACCTTGTATACCTTATTAATAAATTCTTGAGGGTCCTCATCTACCTTAGACCCATCAAATTCCAGTGGGTTCATCCTCATGAAGTCTCTAACTTGAGATGCCAGAGTAGGAGAATGAGGGGCTTAGGCCTCTTGGTTGGCTTGATTAGCCACAACCTGAGCTAGCAAAGTGAGAGCATCCAGGAGTTCACCATGAGTTGGTTGTTCTTCGGGAGAGCGGGATCTTTTTCCCCTTATGTTAGGCATGAACTAGCATAGCAAAGGACAATCATTGAGGGGGAAAAACCTTACCTTGACTCCTATAGCATGACATAGAGTAAGAATAAGGGAAATATTTCCTAGAACATCTCACAGCCTCTTATTCATAGTTGTTGTGCACAACACAACCATAAATAAGACTTTAATCGATGCGGTGTGTTGGATGTCGAGGACCATTGACAACCTAGTGCTCTGAAACCAAGTTTTTCATGACCCAAGCCCAAGGCCTAGACGTGACATGGTGTATGGGGAACCCGAAGGGACTCCAAGCCAGCCTCTTAGCACATCATTACATATCCTTGGTCGCGGAAGCAATAAAGTAACAACAAGAGACAGTAAATAGGGATAACTGGGGCTAAGGGACATCTTTCACATCATGACCATCAAGAGTCAAAGCTCTTAGCATTCCACATATCATGTCCAACAACACATATAACCATAGAACTTAGCAGGGGCTAAGACAAACAACCCGACTCACCCTCAAAGTCAAAGTATACAATAAAGGAAGAGAGTCGTAATACATAACATAAGAACATAGACATTGTCCCCAAAATGGAGGACTCACCAACTATCTTGAGAGAATTTGTACTATCCATATGGAGGAGGATGATGACCAAATGGAGCTTCGATTCCTACATAGTAACATAATGTAGGCATAGAGTATACGTTAGTATGTTTGAATGTAGGATGCGATACAACAAGAGATAGGCATCATAGGAAAAATGCATAATCATAAGCAATGAATAACATACTAATAATATGACATGTATGAATGATACTTAAAGTAAAACATGCTTATATAGAACATACTACGTGCGTAGGAAGAGACCATCATTTGGCTAACTAGTTTATCATGTCCCATCATACGTTCTTGAGGTATCAACCCCTTGACTTGGTTATCGAATGTACCACCCCTATCTAGGTGATTAAAGTACTAACCCCTCAATTTAGTTAATGAGGTGCCAACCCCTCACTTAGTTATCGAATGTACCACCCCCATCTAGGTGATTGAGGTACCAGTCCCTCAATTTGATTAATGAGACACCAACCCTCAATTTGATTAATGAGGTTGCAACCCTCACTTTGGTTAATGAGGTACCAACCTCTCATTTTGGTTAATAAGGTACCAACCCCTCAATTTGTTTAACTTTCATCACTATAGATACTTCCTATGATTTGAACACATGAATACCATACATTCTTCATCATAAAGTCATTCAACTCATGTACCATGCTTTAGACCTTCAAACAGTCAAGAAACCTTAATTGGACATTTTGTCAAACACTTGGCGGGTGTGTGGTGCTAGTGTAAAATCATGCAATTCAAGAGTTAAATCATGTAAGAAAAATCAATGTAAAAAGACCCACCAACACTTGGTAATACCCTCATGCAATATAAATTGAAACCCTTCATCAAATCACAGAATAGATCATAGATTCATAGATCAAGACATACTTAAACAATCACACTTTAATTAAACTCCAATTTAGTTTATAGTCAAATTCATAGTAAGTAAGACCCATAAGTAAATCAATTTAGAAATATGAAATTCATGTAAAAAGGAATCTTAGGATTCATGGATGAAATAAACCCATGGATGAAACCCACATACCTTAGAATTTGAGTTTCTTTAAATTGAGTTGGGAAAGAATGGAAGCTTGGAAGTTGGTCTTGGAATCCAAAACTTGTTCTTGAGTTTCCTTGAATTTGTATTGGGGTTTGATGGAGGCTCTTGGGAGAACTTGAGAGTGTATTGGAGATGACAGTAATGAGTTTGATCCTTTGGAATAGGGTTTAGGTCTTTTGGGGAGGTTAAGATAACATTGGAAGTGTAAAAAGGTCATTAGAGTAATTAAAATATATAAAAACGCCATTAGCGAATGGATGTAAAAATTGGCAAAGTGTTGCCTCACTGGAGGCTTGATTGGTCCTGTGGCACTCCACAGGTCGTGTGGAGTGCCTGTCAAAAGGGACGTAGGAAAAAAAATGGAAGTTGGGAACACTTAGACAAAAATCACGTCATCGTCACTTTGACGGACAACTTCACAGGCCGTGTGGTGCTTCACGGTCCATGTAGTGGTCCATTGCACCCCACTTAGACAACAAATTGTGGCCAGACAACCCAACGCCCAGGTTCCATGAGCCATTAACCCTCACACGGCCATTCAAGGGTGCCCGTGGCACCTCACTTAGTCAAAATTTTCCCTCATGCCAACCTTGCCTCTTGCACACACCCACGACCCTCCACACAGTCACTGGTAAGCCACAAGGCCTATGCCACTGGTTGTTTCACATTCCTTAGGCCAAAAATGGCCTTTTCCATTCCCAATCCATCTAAATGGCCCATCCAACACATCACTGGTCGTCAAGCTGTTCATGTGACATCACTGCACGGGAGGGTCCCATGAAAATAGTTATAACTCCTTCATACGACCTTGTAATGAGATGAAACCAAGTGCATTACAAAGCTAACTCAAAGGGCTTTCATATAACATATCTTGATCTACCCAATTTTAAGTTTGCTAAAAGTTATGCTCATTTATAGTTGACCTTTGCATGAACCAACACCCAAAACTCAACTCGGAGGTAAGTCTTGAACTTGTCCAAGTACTAGGGGTGTCCATGACCCTAATACACTCTCTACCTAAAAGAATGAGGCTTGAAGCATGGGTACATAAGAGTATGGAGGTTTGGGGTGTTAAAGTGATAGTGCACACAGACCATGCAACATTGAGATACCTTATGGCCAAGAAAGATGCGAATCCAACATTGATTAGATAACTTCTCTTACTGCAAGAGTTTGAGTTTAAGGTCCAAGACCGAAAAGGGTATGAGAATCAGGTAGTAGATCATTTTTCCAGGCTGGAGGATGAGTCATGGGTGAAGGATTGGTTGAACATCGATAATTCTTTTCTCGATAAGTAGGTATTGGCAGCTTTTGTTGACTTTATTACTTGGTTTGCTGATTTTGCTAACTTTCTGGTGAGCAACATTATGCCTGAGTGCCTCAACCCTTACCAGAGAAAAAGTTTCCTTCATGATATGCACAGTTATTTTTGGGATGACCCATACTTTTTCCAAACGTGTGCTGAGGGGGTTATCAGGTAGTGCATTCCGGAAGCAAAGATGTTGACTATCATGGAGGCCTGTCACTCTTTCTTTGTGGGGGGCCATCATGGTGGGGCTAGGACAGCCAAGAAGATTCTACAATGTAGGTACTATTGGCCCATCATCTACAAATATGCCCATGACTTAGTGCTAGGGTGTGATTAGTGTCAGTAACAGGGCAATATCTCTAGGTGTCAAGAGCTTCCCATATTCCGAAAACAGTCGCGCTATGTTCTTAAACATAGGGGTCAGGCAGCGTACATCTGACCCCCCTTACCCCGCAATGGGCGGGAGCCTTTGAGGCATTGGGGTAATGTTGTTGTTGTTGTCAAGAGCTTCCCATGACCCCTATTCTTGAAGTATAAATGTTTGACATCTTGGGAATCAACTTCATGGGCCTATATGTGAGCTCTTATGGCATGAAGTATATCTTAGTAATGGTGGACTATGTCTCCATGTGGGTGGAGGCGGTTGCACTTCCAAACAATGAATGTAAGAGTGTTGTCCATTTTCTGAGGCAGAACATCTTTTCCAGATTTGGGACACCAAAAACTATCATTATTGATGGGGGTTCTCATTTCTGTAATAAGGTCTTCCGTGCTATGCTAGCGAAGTATAGAGTACGATAGCACAAAGTGGGCATACCCTATCACCTATAGACAAGTAGGTAGGTTAAAGATTCAAGCAAAAAGATCAAAGAGATCCTGACCAAGTCTATGAATGCTACCAGAACTGATTGGGCGCGAAAGATATAGGATGCAGTTTAGGCTTACAAAATAGCTTACAAGACCCCCATTAGTATGTCCCCATATCAGTTGGTGTTTGGTAAAGCCTATCATCTACCTTTGGAGTTGCAGCACAAGGCATTCTGGGCTTTGAAAAAGCTCAACATAAATTGGGATGAGGCTGTTGACCTGAGTCTTGACCAACTCACTAAGTTGGATGAGTTTCGCCTCCAAGCATATGAGAGTGCAACACTGTACAAAGAGAGGATGAAGATCTAACACGACAAGCATATTGCCCAACAGAGTCTTAGTGTGGGTGACAAGGTACTTTTGTATACTCCAGATTGAGGCTCTTCCCAGGCAAGCTTAAGTCTAGTTGGGGTGGCCTATATAAGATTACCACAGTGTTTCCCCAGAGCTCAATCGAACTAGAAGCAAAAAATGGGGATCGATTCAAAGTGAATGGGCAGAGAGTGAAGCAATACTTGGGTGCAACAGAAGAAGCCTCAGTGATTGAGGTCATGCTTCTTGATGAAGTCTAAGTAGTCAAGATAGTGCATCGTGCCACGACATTGAATCAGGCGATTCATGGGATGCAACCCATCCATTGTGAAAGTAATAAAAAATAAAATTTGAAAAACTTTAATTTATATGTCATGCATTCTTGTCGTTTTTGATTTGTGTTTCCAGGTGTGTATAGGTTTCCCTTTCGAGCTCGTGAATGCACCCATGGTGGGTGGTATGACTTGAGGCCAAAATGGGTAAAATTTACTTAAGGAGAGCTTCACATGTGCCCACACGTGCTGTGCAACATGGGATATGTCGTGATCTTGCCCGTGTGGAGCTTTATACATGTCCCATTTGAGTAGAGCCAAAATATTGGCAAGTATTGACATACGACCCACATACATGGGTCATTACATGTTAGAAGGCTTGTGAGAGTAGTCATTTGGCATCTGTGCAGATGTTATAGGTAAGTGTGCCAAAAATTGCCAAGTGTTGCCTCACGAGCCTCTTACACAGCCTGTCACTCTCACACGAGTCGTAGAGGTCCTCATGTGGCGTGTGCAAATGGCCTAGTGAAATTCACTGCATAATTTTCCATGTGGGGAGACACGGCTGATCCACACGGATTGTGCAGTGTGTCACGACTCGTTTGATGAGCCATCGAGGTGCACCGATCAATGCGTTCTAGGTAAGTCTCAACTTTTTGTAGAGTAGGTGGGATGGACAGTCCAAACAGACCGTGCCACTTGACACGGGCCATGAGGCCGTCCGTGTGGCGAAGAGAGAGATGGTCAACTCATTGACCATGAATTTTAAAACCCCAAAACTTGTCCCAA
Organism: Solanum ossicruentum; assembly: GCA_025774065.1. Taxonomy (NCBI): domain Eukaryota; kingdom Viridiplantae; phylum Streptophyta; class Magnoliopsida; order Solanales; family Solanaceae; genus Solanum; species Solanum ossicruentum. Next base: position 17,355 of record JAOTQR010077675.1, on the reverse strand, counting down.
CAACCCACTTTCTGATTTTCCTTTCTCTCTCTATTCCCACGACTATCTCTCTCTATCTCACACCTCTCCACTTAAAAAATCCCCAAAAATTTCCATATTTTGTGATGATTCATGAGTCTATTTCACGATTCATAACTTAATCTAAGTTTACGTCTCTACTTTTTCAAGTAAGCCTTTTTCTTCATTGCTATTCATCAAGTAAGAACTCAATTTTTTATCTTGTAGTGTAGACTTTGGTGTTTATATATATAGATCTTTGTTCAAAATTGTTTCTTGCTTGGCTTAAAGCATTAGAATACATGAAATTAATGTTGGGTGTTGCATATGTTTGTGAAAACCACCATTGTTTAGTGAGTGTGTTGACCATGGTAGTTCATGATTTTTATGGATTTTCAGTGTATCTCTTGGGGGATGTGTGTGTGTATGTTCATGTGTTTATGGGACGAAGATTAGTTCGAGAAAAATTGTATACATTTGTGCATATATGTGTACTGGGCTGAAAGTTGGCAAAAAGGGGAGGGGGGTGTCTCACGACCGTTCACACGGACTATGTGCTATTATATGAGACGTGTAATAGCCCATGACATGCCCTCTACTCACTACACTGTCTCACCACATGGACCCTTCCATAGACCGTGTCTCGTTACATGGACCGTGTAGGGTCCCCTTGAACATGTACCACCTGTATTATATTACTTAGGTTGATTTTTAATTTTAATTCACATATGTTCCTTAAGTGCAATGGCACTATGATAGACCGGGTGACTCCACTCTTAAGGGTTATTATCACTTTTATGGCACAGAGGAAGTTTGAGTACCCGGTAGTGCATCAACATGCTTGTGCAAAAATTTCTAATAGATTATATTCATTTATGATACTTGTAGGTGCTATGGGTCCACATCGAATATTAATCAAACTTAGTGAAAGGGACGAGACTAGGTCATGTCTCCACAACTCTCCAACTATATTATTTAGCCATCAAGCTGGGAGTAACTTAGGTGATGACTTCTTACATGGGTACGAGGTTTGTTTTATGGGCAATGTCTCCCCTCACTCCCCTCACACTACATGGGCTCGTGCAGTGGGCCATAACAGAGCCCCCTAGTCTAAGGAGGGGGTTCGTCATATGGGAGTTGAGGAGGAAGAGGATGCTCGGAGCAGGAGGAGGATGCCCCGGAGCACGAAAAGCAAGTATACACTCCAGAGGCTGACAAACATAACACTGAGGAGTAGGCCGATGAGATCAAACTTTGGGAGAGTGATGATGAGGCTGTATATTTTGTAATCTCCCGGACGACAGACCCTGAAACCGCTAGGGCGCTTATTGTATTTCTACAGGGCCATTGTACTATCCCAGGTGCCAAATATATTTACACTCACGGGCTGACCAAGGGCTCCGAAGGGTTCCAACGGGGGCTAGTCATCCCAGAGGTTTGGTCCTCACGGACTAACTTGATAGCATCCCAGAGATTAGAAATGTGTTTGAAGCGTACAAGTTTGGTTGGATGGAGTTACCACCTGGTTAATATGGGTCTTCCATAGTTGGGCAGTTCTATACTGATTATGCTACTAGTCGATTGAACTCTATAGACGGTGACCACTCAAAGAAGGTGAAGAAGCAGATCGCATCTGGTAGTTCCGCCAATCATATGTAATGGTGCATGGTACACGAGTGGATATTTCAGAGAACTCCATCAACCGATTCCTATTTAGGCTAGATTACCAAGCTCCTCCAGATGGATGATTCATGGATAGACATCTGCAGAATATGGATGAGGGGCGGATGTCCGATTCGTCATCTCGGGCTGAAATATTGGGCTGCATTGTAGAATGAATCACTATTCAGGGGGCTGCTGTGACTTGGGTCACAAACCCCAAGGTTCCTATTGCTAAAGCTTATCCAAATTTTGTTGCTAAGTTTTTGTGGGCGATGGTGAGAATAAGGTTGTGGCCCACAAGTAATGACAACATGCTACAACCTTCACATGCCTCCCTAATAGCGTGTTTGATGGTGACAAGTTTGGGATAAATATGGGTCATATTATAGCTATTGAGATGCAGGATCGGGCCTTATCTGATTGAGTAGGCATGCCCTTCACATTCCTAATTCATGCACTTTGCAAGGAGGCTAGGGTCCCCACTACGTATTATCTGGATAACAAGATGTCTCCAAAGGGCATTGTAAATATTGCACTTCTAATGTTCAGCAAGCTCTGAAACAACTTCGGGCTAAGCTTTTAGGCCAAATCAGCATCCTGCAGGGTCATATCAACACTATAGAGGGATACTTCCATGACATGTTAGGGAGTATGTCCGGGGAAGAAAAAAAAGAATCTTATACAAACAGTAAATGACATGAAGGCCCAAATCGCCCAGATGATTAAGCATTACAATGCCACTGCTACAGCCCTGCCCCCGAAATCTTAGATGAGCCTTTTCAATGCTCCTATAGTACCTATTCTAGATGAGACATGGGGCGCTCCACCTGCCCCATCTATTGGACCTGTGCCACCCACAACAGATCCCAAGAGGAAGGATGAGGGCAGGAGCCATAGCCACCAATGCAGTCCGCCACCTGACTCATAGAAAGAGGTGGAGAGGTAGATGCACGAGGCCATGAGAGCCTAGCCTCAAGCAACTATCGAACAGGATGAAAGAGAGTGGTGGGCAATTGTTTCCACAAAGGTAGAAGCCTCGGGGAGCACCTTAGGACCTGGTGAGACCTATGATGACAGTGACCCCATAGGAAGGTCTGGTCTTGCCGACACAACTTACACCAAGTACATCCCAGGTATGTTCTATCCCCTTTCTATTCTTTTATTCATATTATGGTGTAGTGAGGACACTACAATGTCTTTTTTGAGGTGGTGGGGCATCCTGCCACTTGAGAGTTTTTCTTGCCATGTTTGTTTCTCTCAAGTGTATTATCTAGTAGAACTGACATGTTTAGGTTGTGATGTCTGTATAAATACAAGTGTTCATAAAAGTCTAAGGTAACCCATGTTGTGAAAAACTCCCCAAAGTAACAATGTTGCAATAGGTTATATGTGCTTGTATCCTATCTAGACTAACTTGCATGATTTCTGGTAAGCATGGTGTATGTATGGTTGGCATTCTAATGAATGAAGCATGTCTATGTTGGTTTAGTGCTAACTAGTGTAGAAGATGTGCTATGTGTGTGTCATCTTGTTTGAATAATTCAGTTGATGCACTTGTGAGATAAAACTTTCCTGATTAGTCCCACTGAAATAATTGAATGGCTGGATTAGGATGTGATCTTAGGCCGTTGTTGTTGACTAGTTACTTAGCCTAAAATTGACCGACCAAAGGAACTTGTCCCCCTTGAACTAAAAGTTGAGCATGAATAGACCTTTTTGTTGTAATCACCAAATTCACTTCCCCTATCAATCTGCTGATCTGTATGTCAGCCCTGATCTCTCCAAGGACATTGTCAACCTCCATCTAGGTCAAAAGTCAAAGTTTATGGTGGCTTATACTGGCCTTGGTCCTTTTTAAAGATATTGTGAACCTTATACAAACTAAAGGCTTAAGTTGGGAGAGGATGTTGTAGGGAAAACTAAAAATGAGTGTAGAAAAGAATCAAGTGATAAAAGAAGAAAAGAAAGTAGGTTGTGACCATGAGCAAAAATTAACGAGGAACAAAGAAAAGAATGAAAATGAGTGAATGAGCACGAAATCACTTCCAGTACTAAATAAAGTTGGAGAAATAGGGGCAATAAGGGTTAGAGACCAAAATGCAAATGGCTAAGTCACAATAAGTGCCTGGGAGAGGCCTTTTAGTCACTCTAATCCTAAATATACCTCACCTGAGCCCGAGGCTATGCCATAAGCCGCAAAAGTCCTAATGTGATCCTAAAAGGTCATTCGAGACTTAAGGTCACAAAAGAAGGGCAAGCTTATGATCGATACTTATGTGTCCACTGAAAATCATTTATGAGAGTGAGTGTCTGTATTGCAGTTTTTGTTCTACATTCTTATGCTGTGAGTGAGACTTCTTTGTAGCGAGGGCACTGTCTTTGCACTAAATGGTTGCTAATCCAATAGGGTTGTCTTTATTCCCGATCGTATGTGTATTGACCATGTATGTATGATGGTTGCTTAATCTTTGTGGGTCCATTTGGGGTGTGAGTACAATCTTAAGGTTGTTATTGGGGCGTATGTGTTGAAAACTGTGAGGTTATTGATATGCTGTCAAAATACAACACATTTGGTGCCTGAAACAAGGGATTTTGTGAGTTCTTAAAGTGACTTTTTAGTGTTTTGATGTGTTTTTGTGTTGATCTTGCAAAAAAGTTAGGTTGGCATGATTTTGAAGAAAAATTGTAGATTTTGCTAAAACATAGGCCATACAAGCCTACCTACGAGTCGTAGATCACTCTACAAGTCATAGGGTGTGTCGTAGGAAGAATCAGAGACCAAAATATCAGAAATCTGCCAAGTGAAGATCACCCCTACGAGCCTAGCATTCGAGTCATAAGACACACTATGACTCGTATAGGTGGAATCGTAACAAGAATTAGAGAGCCAAAATGTTAGACCAAAAAATAAAGACCAAGCCTACGAGGCAAACATATGAGTTGTAGCCCAAGCAACGACTCATACCTATGGGTCGTACCAGTTCAGTCCAAAATGCTAAGAACCTGATACAAGACCCTGACTATGACTTGTAGGTCATCCTACGAGTCGTAACTGCGAGACTTCTTAGTTGCTAGCTGTCTTTTCTGTGTAAATTCTAGGGTTATTTAGTAAATACTATATATAGCTTAAGTTAGGTTTTTGAGAGAGAGTTTGACCAACGGACATTTCACCATTACATTTTGATACTTTTTATAGTTTTTTTAAGGGTAATTTGTTGTTCTCTCTTGGAAAACCTATGTTAGGGATTGCAAATCTTGCTTTGTACTCATTGTTGATCAATTAAGCTTGTGAGTTTGCATCTTGTGGTGCTTATTTTCTTCATTATTATTGGTAAAACTCTCAACTATGTCTATCATGTGCATTTATGTGTGTTTTGCTTTAGCCATGAGTAGCTAAGCACCCAAAACTTGGGGTTGTTGGAACCATGGGTAGTTGACTTGAAATAACCTAGTTTTCTTACATTTCTATGGTTGGGGTTTTGCATGTATTATCTATTTTCCTTCATTTTTATTGTTATTTTGTGGTGGACAACACCAAACCCTGCATACCATCACGATCCCGACCAAGGTAATGATGAATAGGAAAAAGGAAGTAGATGACAAAATTCGATTGATGTGTTCTCATCTAATTAACTAAAATTGGCCAAGGGTACATGGATTGGGACAAGTGGTAACAATTAGTTGGCACGCCATGGTGGTCGACCAAGTGCCATGTTGAAATTCGACCTTTACCTTCACAACAGGGCTAGAAGAACCTATGTACTGTCCTGTATGCGAATAACCAATTATAGTTATGTATCTAGGGTAATCAAGTCGATGAACCATGGGAACACAATCCCCGAGTAATTTCCAAAATTGAGTGTTTCCTTGTGTTATAGTTAGTGTTTGTTTTAGTTTGTTTTTAAATCACAACCCCCCTATTTAGAGATTATAGTCATAAATACTAGAAATGATTAGTAGTAAATTCTTGTATTCAAGCCTTGTATTCCCTATGGATTCGACCCTAACCTCAGTTTGGTTAATTACTGATAGCGACCCTCTTCTTATTGGAGCGTGAACATCATAAAATAATTATGGTGCTGTTGCCGGGGAATACGACTAGGTTTTGATTTGATTTCACTATTAGTTAGTTCTAGTGTTAATTTCTAGAGTCTCTTGTACTTTACTTTTGTTTTTGTTTTTGTTTGATTTCTTTTTGCAAGGTGTACTAGGTTGTATGCCCAACACAAGGAGCCAAGGCAATCCTTTAGCTCCAATAAATTTAGAGATCCATTGACTACAAAGAAGGATGGCTCAAGCGAATGAGGATATTGAGGTTGAAGAGGATATGCACTAGAATGAGGATATGGATAGAGAGGAGAATCCACCACAAAGGGTTTACATGCCATAACTCAGGGACTTTAATGAAAATGCTTATGGGTGGAATCAATATCGATTGAACCCTATGGCTATGGATGTTACAGGAGCTATAGTACTACCTCCTTTACCGGTAGATCCTAAGTTCACAATGTTGAGTGCATTGCTCCAAATGCACCAAAATTAAGGTCTATTCACAGGGCTACCTTCGGAGGATCCCCATCGTCATCTTCAAAATGTGGTGTTTGTTTGCAAAAGTGTCATGGGACACAAACCTTTCTCTTGATGCTGTTGGTTTGAGAGTGTTTCCACTATCATTGCCTGGCAATGCAGCTGTATGGTTGTCTAAGCTTCTACCTAGTACTATCACAAGTTGGCTGAACTTCAGAGAGTGTTCCTCAAAAGATATTTCCCAAGGTCTAAGAAGTTGAAGCTCAAGGGCCAAAACAACAACTTTGAGCAATTGCCAGGTGATTCTATCAGCATAACATGGGAGAGATTTACTAAATGCTTAAGGATGATCCCTGATAACAAGAATATTGACGATGCCTTGGTTGAAATTTTCTATCAGATACTTGATGAAAATAGTCAGGCTTGCACCGAATTATTATGGGAGGCATGTTCCTAGACCAACCTTTTGCATTGATAGCCACAAGAATGGAGCAAGTGATCAAAACAAATTAAGCATGGGGACAATTAGATTGAGGTGTAGTGAAATCTTCTTGTGTGGCTAACACAAATAATGAGCAAGTAAAGGTAAATGAAGAGATCATGAAGCAACTTGCTCAACTTTGCACAAGTATGGACTTGGTTTTAAAGCAAAATCAGGCAAGTGTCAACTACCGATGGTTCTTACCTATGATGATCCATTGTTTGATGAAGATGCATGTTTTGTATGCAACCAAGTGGCAAGTTTTCAGAACAACTCCCAATGCTCCAATTGGGATTATTTGAGGCAAGGTTCCGAGAATTAAGGTCAGAACTTCACCCGTGATGGGATGTATAGAGACAGTCGGGGTGGATACTATGAGAGATAGAGTGCCAGATGCAGAATAGGGGAGAAGAGAGGGCTAAAAGAATGGTACTTATGTACCCCCTGACAACCATGATGCCGGGTCAAGTAACTCCACGATCAAAGATATGTTCTAAAAATTGTTGAAATAATCCAACCATCAAGATGAGACTTTAAAGGGAATGAAAGTGGATATTTCTAGTATTAGCCAAAAAATAGAGTCTCATTCGGTGGCAATCAAGCAACTTGAACAACAATTTGGACAATTGTCTTCACAGTTAAACCAATGCTAGAAGAGCACCCTACCTAGCAACATGGCTCAAAATCCTAAAAATGAAGGGTATAGCATGATGGTGATAACTAGGAGTGGTAAAATCACGGTAGATCCCCCTATCCCAAACTTGGAAAATGGGAATCGCAAGAAGAGAATGAATGAAGGAACCCAAGCATGCATCACAGAAGAACAATCTAAGAAGTATAAAACCTTTCCCAGGCCTCTTTCTCCTTTCCCTCAAAGGCTTGGAAAGATAAAAGAGGAAGGTAAGTTGAATAGTTTTTGGCAGTGCTAAAAAAGTTGTCAGTAGATCTTCCTCTAATTGAGGCCCTTGATAGGATGCTGGGACATGCCAAATGGATGAAAGACATAGTAAAAAAGAAGCTAAAAGTGAACCAAGACCTCTCCAAAAATGTTCAATGTTGTAGTGCCATCACTACAAAGTCATTAGTGCAAAAGTGTAAAGAGTTGAGTGCATTGACCATACCATGCACTGTAGGAGAACTAGCATTTGCTACAACACTGGGTGATTTGGTGGGTAGCATTAATTTAATGCCTCTTTCCATATTCATAAAGCTTAGTTTGGGGAGCCTTGTCCCTACAAAGATGCAGTTGTTGATGGCAGATAGAACAGTCGAGAAGCCTGTGGGGATCTTGTATGATATTTCGATAAAGATAGACAAATTTATATTCACCGTAGATTTTGTTATACTTGACAGGGAGGTTTATTTTGTAGTACCAATCATTTTGGTAAGACCTTTCTTAGTCATTTGTCGAGCATTAGTAGATATGGAGAAGAGTCTGCTCACTTTTAGGTTTGGTGAAGAAGTAGTGGTGTTTCAAGTGGGTCAGCAGGATGGGAAGAGTTCTGATTTCTAAGTCATCTCAATGATTTCAATGGATGAGGATGATGAAGCCGAAATCCTGATAGAATTGAGGCTTGGGTTCAACCATTTGGCAGCTGCGTTGATGAACTTTGATGGTGATAACATTTCTGATTACGATGAAATAGTAAATTCTCTTGGGGTGTCATTTGGGCCAAGGCGACAAGCAAGGTTAGATTTGGACTTTTGCAACTAGGAGACATCACCTACAAAGCCCTCTCTAGAAGTTCCACCATGGTTAGAGTTAAAGGCATTACCATCGCATCTGAAATATGCATACTTGGGAAAGAGTAGTCCATTACGTATCATCATTGTAGGAGATTTAAGTGAAGCTCAAACAGAAGGCCTAGTCTCAGTTCTAAAGAAGTACAAGAGAGGTATTGGGTGGATAATTGCAGACATCATTGGTATATCCCCGGTGATATGCACTCATAAGATTCAGCTAGTAAAAGATTACAAACTGAGTATTGAGCATCAAAGGCAGTTGAATCCCCCAATGCGAAAGGTTATGAGGAAATAAATCATCAAGTGGTTAGATGCTGGAGTAGTCTACCCGATTGCTGATAGTGAGTGGGTGAGTCCAGTGCAGTGTGTTCCAAAAAAGGGAGGCACCTCAATGGTTCCTAATGCAAAGAACGAGTTGATCCCCATAAGACCAATCACTGGATGGAGAGTGTGTATGGATTATAGAAAAATAAATGCTTCCACCAAGAAGGATCACTTTCCTATGCACTTCATGGGTCAGATGCTCGATTGACTAGCAGAAAAGGGATGGTATTGTTTCTTTGATGGGTATTCCAGGTACAATCAAATTGTTATTGTGCCCGAGGATCAAGAGAAGACAACATTCACATGCCCCTATGGTACCTTTGCATTTAAGAGAATGCCCTTTGGACTTTGCAACGCTCTAGCCATATTTCAGAGATGCATGATGTCTAACTTTTCAAACATGGTTGAAAATGCTATTGAGATGTTTAGGGATAACTTCAGTGTCATTGTCCAGTCTTTTGAAAAAGGCCTTTTACATTTGTATGATGTGTTGCAGTGATGTGTCGAGAGTCACTTGGTGTTAAACTGGTTGAAATGTCATTTTATGGTCAAAGATGGTATCATACTTGGTCACAGAATTTCAGGCAAAGGAATTGAGGTGGATAAAGCAAAAATTGAGGTGATATAAAAATTATCGCCACAATTTCGATAAAAGGTATCAGAAGTTTTCTATGCCATGCTGGATTCTATCACCATTTCATAAAGGATTTCTCCAAGATCTGACAACCCTTGTGTAAGTTGCTAGAAAAAGATGCGAAGTTTGTATTTTGAGGATGCATACATGCATGCCTTCGAAGAATTGAAAAGAAGGCTAACCACAATGCCCATTATTGTAGCTCCAGATTGGTCACAACCGTTTGAGCTAATGTGTGATGCAAGTGGGGTTGCACCCGGTATGGTGTTGGGACAGCGCAGAGAGAGAGTCCTACATCCGAGCTATTATGCCAGGAAAGCACTGAATGTGACTCATAAGAATTACATCAAGACTGAACAAGAATTGCTAGCATTGGTGTTTACATTTGAAAAATTCCGTCCATATTTGTTAGGAGATAAAGTGATTGTGCACACAGACCACGCGGTGCTCAAATATCTGATGGCAAAGAAGGATACAAAGCCTAGATTGATTATAGGGGTACTTCTCTTGCAGGAATTCAATTTTGACATGATTGATAGAAAAGGGTCGGAAAACTAGGTTGTCGATCACCTTTCTAGATTAGAAGATGAGGCTATGGTGAAATTTGATGATGGGCTGGACATAAATGACTCATTCCCTAATGAAAGTTTTCTGGTAGCGTCATATGATCTTATGGCTTGGTTTGTAGATTATGCTAACTATTTGGTGAGTGATATAGTGTCCTCTGAGTTCAACACCCATCAACGTCGCAAGTTTATGTATGATGTAAAAAGTTTCTTCTGGGATGAGCCATATTTGTTTTGTATTTGTGCTAATGGGATCATCCGTAGATGTGTTCCATAAGTAGCGATGATGAGCATTCTTGAAGTATGTCACTCTTTATTGGTGGGTGGCCATCACAGTGGTGCTAGAACGACTTACAAGGTGTTGCAGTGTGGCTGCTATTGGCCGTCTATACATCAAGATGCCCATGATTATGTAAAGTTATGTGATAAATATCAAAGAGATAGCGAAGTTTCGCGAAGGCATGAATATCCTCTAAATCCTATTTTGGTCATAGAGCTATTCGATGTTTGGGCATTAGTTTCATGGGACCCTTTGTTAGCTCTCATGGTAACAAGTGTATTCTAGTTGCAATTGATTATGTCTCCAAATGGGTGGAGGCCGTAGCTCTACCAAACAATGAGGGAAAGAGTGTTACAAGATTTCTTCGAAAATGTATTTTTTCCAAGTTTGATACGCCTTGGGTAATTATCAGTGATAGAGGTTGTCATTTTTGCAATCGACTGTTCGAATCTCTCCTTGAAAGATATGGTGTGAAGCACTGTGTGGAAACCCGTTATCATCCCCAAACTAGTGGGCAAGTGGAAGTGTCAAATAGGGAAATAAAGCAAATCTTATCCAAAACGGTGAATGTGAATCATACTAATTGGTCAAGAAAGCTGATGATGGTTTATGGGCCTACCAGACTGCCTTCAAAACTCCCATCAGAATGTCTCCGTATCAACTGGTGTTTGGAAAGGCCTATCACTTGCCAGTTGAACTTGAACGTAAAGCATTGCAGGCATTGAAGAAATTGAATCTAGATTGGCAAGAAGTTGCAACCTCTATGTTGATGCAAGTGAATGAGCTTGATAAGTTCAGACTATGAGCAAATGAGAGCTTCACTTTGTACAAACAACAAATGAAGGATCAGCATGACCGCACAATTGAAGATCGACAATTTGCTCCGGGAGACATGGTATTGCTTTACAACTCCAGGTTGAGGTGGTTTCCTAGAAAACTTAAATCTTAGTGGATGGGGACTTTGAGAGTTGTGCATGTTTTTAGTCATGGCATTATCGAGTTAGAGAGTAGGGATGGAATAACTTTCAAAGTCAATAGACAAAGGGTAAAAAGATGTATGGCTGACATGGAAGAGATCAAAACAGTGGAAGATTGGGACCTTGAAGAGGCATGAACGCAAAAGCTTCTTGTCATGCCGCGACAATAAATCAGGCGCTTCCTAGGAGGCAACCTAAGGTACACCCCTTGCACCATTTCTTTGTGTTTCTACTTTGAGGACAAAGTATCATCTTTTGGTGGGGTGGTGGAAGTTATGGATTAAGGTGAAGTCTGAGTAGCCTCATCCATAACATCCCCTATATTTGATCCCAAGGTTTTCTTGTCGTGTTTCTTTTTTCTTGTGGATATTTAATTTTCTGTTGAATGTCATGTTAAGGTAGTATAGATAATTTGTAAATGTATTGTAATGTTATCTATTGGCATAGATATGATTCTTAACTGTTCTTTCAACTTTTGATAAAAATTGGGTACCCTCAAAATTTTTGAGGTTGTGAGTATTGATGCATTCATACATTTTTTAGTATCTGGCAATGTTTGTTCTGATATTGTGAAGGTAAGATGAGGCTGAAAGTATGACCTATGTGTTTATACTTGATTGTGGATGCAATTGTCATGTCTGTTGTGAGCTTATTTTGCTGCATTCATGCATTCTATATGGATCTAGAACTTGCCTTATTACTCTAAAGTTAGTTTGGTGATGTTGTGGATATGAAAGGATCTTAGGCCTTTGTTCCTTGAGTGAAACCACATTTAGCCTAAATGACCCACCAGATGAGTGAGTGAATCCCTTGTTCCAAACTTTTGAGCTTAGCATGTACTCGTTCTTTCTTGATACCTTACTAGCTTAACCTTGTTTGACGAAATAACTTGATATTGGCCCTAGTCTATCCTTGAAAATGTGAACCTTGATTGAGGCCAAAGGCCTAAGTTGAGGGTGGCTACAGTTAAAGGCCTTAGTTTGAGGCATAGATATTGTGTACTTCACCTGAGGCTAAAAGCCTAAGTAGGGGGTGGCCCTTATTGTGGAAAAATAATAATAATAAGGTGGTTAGTTGGGAAATCAAGAAAGAAATGAAAAAGCACAAATCAAGTGAAGAAAAAGAAAAGAAAGCTGCCTTGAGTTGAGGAAAAATAGCAAAAATGAGCTTGAAAAGCGAGGTACAGTTGGAAAAGAGAAAGAAAACACTCGAGAAAAGTTCAAAACAGGAGAATAAGGGTGGATTGATTTAAAAGGTTTGTATTATGAAAGCAAAAAGTGTTGGTAAACATGGTTAAAGGATAACTTTTAGTCACTACTTACCCAAAATACGATACCAAAGCACCCTGAACCTATGTTACAAACCTCTAACTCCTAAAGTGATCCAACTCCGCTTTATCACCAAGCCAGAATAGGAGTATAGAGGCAAGCCTATAGTGTTAGTCAGTATGCATTGAATTTCAATTGTGAGAGTGAGAATGCGTCCTTAGTCCCTGAAATCTAAGTGCTTTTGAGTGAGTATAAGTGACTTCTTTCTAGTGAGGGCATTTGGACTATATGAGTAGCATAACACTATACCAGCAATTGTGGACTGTTGATATTCCTTAGCTTGTCATAGTTGGATTGCCAGGTATCTCATTATGTTCTTGTTTACTCAATAATCTTACAATCCTATTTTGAAAATAGTAGTTGGGTACTTGAATCAGAGAAGTGACATATATGCCATTAGTTTAGTTTCTATGTATTTCTCTTTGTCTGTGTAGATTGAGTCATTGCTTGAGGATAAGAAACAATACTAAGTTGGGTGTGTTGTTGTACTGTCAAAATACAGCACCTTTGGTGCCTTAAACAAGGGAATTTGTGAATTCTTGAAGTGACTTTTTAGTGTTTTGATGTGTTTTTGTGTTAATCTTGCAGAAAAGTTAGGTTGGCATGATTTTGAAGAAAAGTTACAGATTTTGCTAAAGCATAGGCCATACGAGCCCACCTACGAGTCGTAGGTTATGTCGTAGCAAGAATCAGAGACCAAAAATCAGAAATCTGCCAAAGTGAATGTCACCCCTACGAGCCTAACTTGCGAGTCATAAGACACACTACGACTCATATAGGTGGACTCATAGCAAGAATCCGAGAGATAAAATGTTGGATCAAAAACTAAAGACCAAGCTTATGAGACAAATATATGAGTCGTAGCCCAAGCAACGACTCGTACCTATGGATCGCACCAGTTAAGTCCAAGATTCCAAGAACCTGATACGAGACCCCAACTATGGCTCGTAGGTCATCTTACGAGTCGTAACTGTGAGATTTATCAGCTGCCAGCTTTACTTTATATGTAAATACTAGGGTTATTTTGTAAATACTATATATAGCTTAAATTAGGTTTTTGAGAGGCAATTCGACCAGTAGAAATTTCACAATTATATTTTGAAGGTTCTCTTAGATTTTAAGGGTAGATTATTGTTCTCTCTTGAAAAACCCATTTTAAGGATTGCAAATCTTGCCTTGTACTCAGTGTTGATCAATCAAGCTTGTAGGTTTGCAAGTTGTGGTTCCTATCTCCTTCACTGTTATTGGTAAAACTCTCAACTATGTCTATTATATGCATTTTTGTGTGTTTTGCTTTAGCCATGAGTAGCTAATCACCTACAACTTGGGGTTGTGGGAACCATGGATAGTTGACTTTAAATAACCTAGTTTTCTTACATTTCTATGATTGGGGTTTTTCATTTATTATCTATTTCCCTTCATTTTATTGTTATTTTGTGGTGGCCAACACCAAACCCTGCCTACTATCATGATCCCGACCAAGGAAGTGATGTATAGGAAAAGGGAAGTAGATGACAGAATTCTATTGATGTGTTCTCCTCTAATCAACCAAACTTGACCAAGTGGAGGTTGACTGGGAGTATTGGTAACGGTTAGTTAGCACGCCATGGTAGCTACGCTATGGTGAAATTTGACCTTCACCTTCAAAAGAGGGTTGGAAGAACCTAAGTTACCATCCTGCATGCGATCCACTAATTATAGTTATGTATCTAGGGTAATCATGTTGACGAACCATGGGGTAAAAAATTCCCAAGTTGTTCCCAAAATTGAGTGTTTCCTTGTGTTATAGTTAGTGTTTGTTTTAGCTTGTTTATGAATCACTAAAAACCCCCATTTAGAGATTGTAGTCATAAATTCTAGAAATGATTAAAGGTGAAGTCGTGTAATCAAGCCCTGTATTCCCTATGGATTCGACCCTAACTTCGGTTAGGTTAATTACTGATAGCGACCGTTTTCTTTTAGAGTGTGACCATCATCAGTACCTCAATCACCATGGATGGTAGGGTGCGACAATCTACCAACCTATCAAGGAGTTTGTACCTTGATAAACTGTGAATTCACTAATGATGGTCTCTTCTTACACATGTATTATGTTCTATATAAGCATGATTTTATTTCAAGCATCATTCATACATGCCATGTTTCTATATGCTTACTCATTGCCTATGTTATGCATTTTGTTTATGGTGCTTATCACTTGTTACATTGTATCCTACATTAGTACATTTAAATGTACTAACACATACTCTATGCCTACATGATGTCACCATGTAGGAACCGGAGCCCCACTTAAGCATCTCCCTCCACATGGCTAGTACGAATTCTCTCAAGCTAGTTGGTGAGTCCAACATTCCAGGGAAACTATCTATGATCTTATGCTATGTACTAAGACTATCTTTCTTTTATATATGTATTGACTCTGAGGGTGAACCCGATTGCTTGTCTTGGCCCCCACTCTTATCCATATAGTAGAGGTGTTATTGGACATATTATGTATTGAGCCTTGACTCTTTTGTTTTGATGTTTATGTTATGACAGTAGTCCTTTAGCCCTTTTCCCTCATTTCTACTCTTATTTATGTTGTTTAATTGCTTCCATGACCAATGATATGTAATAATATGTTGAGAGGCTTGTTTGGAGTACCCTCGAGTTCCTCATTCGTTGTGTCACATCTAGGCCCTACATTTGGGTCATGGCAGGCTTGACACCCCCGACAAGGCAATTGAGGTATTTACCCCTCAACAGGGTAGTACGGGCTTGCCACCCCCCGACAAGGCGATTGGGGTATTTAACCTCAACAAGGTAGTACGGGCTTGCCACCCCCTGATAAGGCGATTGAGGCTTAATGCCCACTCAACAAGCTGATTGGGCTTAACACCCCCCAACAAGTTGTAGTCAACTTGCAATACCATAGTTACTTTTCATGAATTCATCAGATACCTATATTCTTTTCATCATCATAAAGTCACTTGACTCATAGTCCATGCATTAGATCATCAATAACTCAAGAATCCTTAACTGGATATTTTATCAAACACTTGGTGGGTGTGTATTGCTAGTTCAAAATCATGCAATTCGAGAGTGAAATCATGTGAAAAAACTCAATGTAAATCAATCCACCAACGCTTGGTAACATCCCATGCAAGATACATTGAAACCCCTCATTAAATTTCATAATTGATCATAGATTCATAGCTCAAAATAAGCTTAAATAGTCAACATTTCATTAAACCCCAACATAGTTTATAGTCAAATTCATAATAAAAGATACTTATAGATAATTCAACTTGAAAACATGCAATTTACATAAAGATGAAGGTTGGGCACCATGGGTGAAAGGAAACAATGGTTGAAACCCACACACCTCAACTTTGGGGATTTCCTTGATGAAGATTTGAATAAGAACTTGAAACATGAATGAAATTCTTGAGATCCAAAAATAAGTTTGGGACGCTTGAATTTGGACGAAATATTTGGCTAAGTGTTAGAGAGGGTTTTGAGAGTGTCTTGAGTGATATGGGGTTGGAAAATGACTAAGTATAGGTGTTTTTATGCATAGGAGGGAATGGGACCTAGACCCCAAAGCCTTAGGGAGAAAAAGTGAAACTAGCAAAAAAAATACATATCTCCGCGCCCGTGGCACGTCGCACCTCAGGTGCGGATCAACACTGGATAAGCAAAATTTTGGAAAATATTTTGCTACGGTTGCTATAAAATTGGGGTTATACCAATTCCCCACTCAATTGTTTCCAGTGATCATGAATATGAAGTCGTATTTTTGATACCATGCACGAATTTTGAGATATATGAAAATTACGATTATGGGTATTTTTAAGGCATATTTTTGGGCTCTTTTTGGGGGTGTTTCAATATCTCCTCCTTGGGAACATTCATCCTGAATATCAAAGAAAAGTACATAAGAGAAGTAATCAAGATGACTTCAGCCCAAGCCATGAATACAACAATACATTTGAACATCATTTTCAAAAATATCAACATAAGTGTCAAAATCATCATAAACTTGCCAACATAAGCATGAATGCATGCAAATGACATAAGGGCAGAAAACTAAGACTTGAAATCACATAGAGGACTTATATTAGTACCTTACGCTTGAGTAAAGTGGAGGAGATATGGGTATCGCATTTGGATGTCCGCCTCGGCTTCGCATGTAGCAATTTTAACTTATTGGTTCCTCCGAAGGACCTTAACATAATATATATCCTTGTTCCTCAACCTCTTCACTTGTCTATCCAAAATTTCTACCAGGACCTCTTCATAAGTCAAATTGTCTTCAACAACACCCACAACATCTAAAGGCTCAATAGCACTTGGGTCACCCACACACTTCCTCAACCTAGACACAAAGAAGACCGGATGAACCATATTCATATCATTGGGCAACTCCAACTCATAGACCACCTTACTAATCCTCCTCAACACTCTATAAGGACCAACATATCTTGGACAAAATTTACCTTTTTTACCAAAACAAACAATATCCTTCATAGGCGAGACCTTCAAATAGACCCAATCACCACCCTTAAATTCAAGATCCCTTCTCCTCACATCGTCATAGGATTTTTGTCTACTTTGGCTTGTTTTCAATCTTTCCCTTATCAACCTCACCTTCTCCATGGCGTCCATAACGAAATACAGACCTAACAAAGCCATCTCCCCCACCTTAAACTATCCAACCGGGGACCTACGTCTACCATAGAGAGCCTCAAAAGGAGTCATACCAATA
The DNA here is from genome assembly GCA_025774065.1 of Solanum ossicruentum. Classification (NCBI taxonomy): domain Eukaryota; kingdom Viridiplantae; phylum Streptophyta; class Magnoliopsida; order Solanales; family Solanaceae; genus Solanum; species Solanum ossicruentum. The sequence continues at coordinate 89 of JAOTQR010077675.1, read as the reverse complement.
CTTGAATGATAACTATTGTTGTAAGCAAACTCAATGAGTGGAAGATGTTCATCCCAACTACCCTTAAACTCCAAAACACAAGCTCTAAG